>JAANSM010001013.1:0-21392 GCA_036850725.1 Orchesella villosa | reverse complement strand
ATCAAAACGTATTGATGCTGGAAGCATCAAATTGCGAACTCATATGATTATTCGAGCATGTGCCAAGTACGCATACAGTCATAATCTAGAGAACTAGAGAGAGAGAACGAGGGAAAGTATTAGTCGAGGTCGAGATGTAGGCCAATTTACATTCGTCTAGAAGTCACAAGCCAAATCTTTTTTCTCATTCGTACACTATGGATTATATAAAATGTTTGTTCTGTGCTTTGAGACGCGGAGTTGGAGACAACAACTTGACAAAACTACATAACATTATTTTGCCGACAAAGACTTTACCACAACAGCTTACTCGATTCTAACACAAGTGTCTCACTCAACTAACCAGACTCAATAACAAAACGTCGCATTAGGTCTTGCATCTCGTGCTCAAATTACGATGTCTCTGGAATGATAAACTGCTTGTGATTATTATGCCTTTTTGCTATACTCAAGTTGCAAAAATGGTACACTAACTTGGGTAATATTATGGGTGTATCCCTATTTGGATATTAAAAACCTCTAAAGTATTTACAGCTAAAAAATGAACTAACAACGAGAGTAAATTGCATCAACTCGACCCATTTACTCAAGTTTTAGTTGGGCTGTGCAAACATTAAAAAAGTACGGAACTGACAAACAAAGTAATAACTCTTGGCTTTATATGCAAAAACATTGGTTCGTTGTTTTATATTCTTCGTTTGAATGCACAAACTAGTGCGTGTATACATTTGAGGCTCGTCCCAAGATGTAAACATTTAGCATTTTTATTGCAAAAGCATTAAATCCCTACTTACATATTTTACGTTTCACACATATAGGGCATGAGTAGGGGAGTGAGTTTATTTTCGGGAGTAATATGCGTACTGGCTCAAAGATTAAAAACGTATTTAACTCAACTTCAAATTATGTACACATATAGGGATTACGACCGATCCACTACGCTGTGTGGCAGAGATATACTGAAGCTGTTCGTCTTCTACTCGTCCGAGGCTGCGACGTAAATTCGACTGATGACTGCGGCTATTCACCCCTGCATTTGGCTGCAGAGCATGGCTACACAGAGATGATGAAGGTGAGTGAGCCCATCATTCCATTTCATCAGCTATTCTTAAATCCTTTGTCATTAAATACGTTGTTAAATCACATTAGGGATAGTATTGTGATGAAAAGCAAAAATGTAAGGCGTGATTCAAAATGCGAGTAAAAAAATATGGTGAAAATGCCATAAGTTATTTATCATGAATTGCTGTCGATATATAATCCCACGTATTATCTGAAATGATCTAATATGACTTCCCCGAATGTCAAGCAGAGTCATGAGAAATTTTGTCAACTTTACAGAATTATGATGACACTTTTAAAGTTCAGGGCTTTTTCCAAATACTTTGCAAAAGACATGGAGCATACGGTAGTTTTCAACAATTGTAAAATTTTCGGTTTGAGAGGAATGAGCATGTGAAAACTAATGAGATTTACGGATACGCAATTTTAGAGAGACAGCGATGCGCCAGCAGAAATCCTGTTAAGTCAACTATGACTTTTGCTAGTTNCTAGTTTTTTTCTACGCAACCAAATTGCTAATCTTGAGCCAAAATAGTTGCCATGTGATTTTAAAGATTAAAGAGAAATAGAGTAAGATAAACTTAACTGAAACCGAAGGTCACCCGTCACCCTATTCCCTAGCGTACGTATATGTAACAAATATACAGTTTATATTATGTATATTTGTTGATTGAGGCGTAGTGAGTAGAAAAAGAAAGGAGTGCAGAACGCAGAGCAAGTTTTTAATGTCGTCATGTACCATTTGTTCCCATATGTCAATTGCAGATGCTATTGGAGAACGGTGCCAAAACGGATTACAGAGACAATATTAGTGACGGAGTATTGTATCCTGCCACAACTTTGTCGGAAGAGCCGTTGCATTTGGCTATAAAAAATCAACACTATAATGCAGCACGTATACTTCTTGGTATTAAAAACATATAATCTATTTGTAGCATAACTAGTGCAAAATAAAAGCACTCCATGCATGCTAGTCAAGGTTCATAAGAAACATACAATAAATCTTTGTAGAAAACGGCGCAAATCCAAATGCACGCTACTTTTTCGGTGCTGAGATAAATCTGATTTCTCCACTGGATGTGGAGTATCTCAATCTTTTGTTGACATATGGAGCGGATCCAGATGCAAGAGACAGGCAAGGTTTGACACCATTAATGAGAGCTTGTCGAACGCCGCATACAATGCAATCAGTTCTTTGTCTGATTAAGCACGGTGCAAGTGTCAATGCCATGACTGATGAGCGACATGATCACAGATCTGTTCTTCACTATGCTGTACTCTCTGGAAGTCGGGAAATTTGTTTGTTGTTGCTAAAACAAGGGGCAAAAGTCAACTTTCCACCGGAGTACCAGAAACCAACCCCGCTGGACTTGGCTATTTTAAGGGGAGATCCTGACCTGGTGACATTGTTCTTAGAAGCTGGTACAATAAATTGCATAATATAGTCATAATATGAATTTGAAAATCAAACCATTTTTTATGAGTAATATTTACGCATAAACATGTCATTTATGATTTCAGGAGCAAATGTAAATGCAAGTTCTCCCATTATTGGAAGCCCACTCCATGTCGTGTGTTCTGACCACATTGTGAATAGACTGACCATCATGAAACTGCTCTTGGATCACGGTGCAGATCCCAACAAAGTGGTCATCAGTGATGATGGAATGCCCCTCAAGTCTGTTCTTGGAGAATACCTCTCATCCAACACAGAACTGGAAAATGAAGTGATCAAAACGCTGATGAGATATGGTGCCAAAGTCGTTTTTAAATCTCAATTCAGACATCCTCTTGGAATACTCAATTGCTTGCAGAGTGCAGCTCAAGATGAGAGACTGTTCATTGACCTTGCAGACACTGCCGAGGACTTCGATCCTCCCATGATTCGCAGATGTGCTGCATTATCAGCAGAACAGAAGGAGTATCTTTTGCATCTTTCCAGAAATCCAAATTCTCTTCAACATCAGACCAGACTCACATTACGAAAACTGCTTGGCAAAAGGCTTCCTCTCATCGTTAATGAGCTTGATCTTCCCAAAATACTGGTTCACATGTTACTCTTTGAAATCAGCTAGGTTACACTTTTAGAATCACGCACGTTTAGTTATTATCTCGTCTTCGTAATTTTGTACCGCATAGCTACTACTTTATCATTTCACAAATGAAACTTTAGCGTGCCAACGCCACTCCGATCATCATCATCTTCAGTTTTAAGCATGTGTGTTGCAGGTAAATGTGCTTCTAACAAATATTTTGTAACAAATGGTATTAGAAAGTATAGTGAATTTTATTACTAGAACGACGAGTAGTAAGTAGTACACAAAGATGTTTTTCGTAAACACTTTGGACGATTAACATGTACTTTTATTCTTTTAGGATGCTAACCCTTATGATTTTTTCTAATATTTTACTTTACATAAATGAGAACTAACACAATTACTTTGGGATAAACCAAAAAACTCTGTATTAAGAGCTTCAGTTTACCTGCTTCATGCAAAATGCACATGGCGCTTGTTACTCAAGGCACGTGAATTTACTCTGAATATTTTAACGCTTATGTATGTATATGTTTATTTCTTTCGACTTTTTTTACCAATATACTACGTGATTGTAGTTGGATTTATTGTAAAAGCTGACGAAGTATAAGTTGAAATAAAATATTAAAAAGAACACATTATACAATATATTTTATTGATGTATTTTTTTATTTAAAAAATTAATACTTTCCAAACAGTCGTGCATATCGAAATCAACATATATTTTTGTTTATAATTATATTTCATTTTTGCAAAAATGACTGAGCATTGTTCATTTAGTATCAGTAAAAGCCGATATAATAGGCTATGGTTAGGTATGCAGACGCTACAACGAGTGAGACAATCATCATGGGAAACCCGATTCTGAAAAAAATTACGAGATTGAAGCTTGTTTTAAGCATAAATAAACACTATAACTCTATAACAAATGATTTATGATTTCCATACCTAAAATATTCCACGAATGAAAATCTGTAACCGTGTTGATCCGCAACTCCAGCACACACCACATTGGCAGATGCGCCAATTAGTGTCCCGTTTCCTAAGTGGAAAAAGACAAATGTAGGATTCTAATAGACAGATTTTATTGCCATGAAAGTCATTCTTTCTTCGTCATCATCAATTTTTACGTACCACCGAGACAAGTGCCAAATGCAAGAGCCCATATTAATGGATTAAGTGGCAACTGAAGTGAAGATGCCAATTTTGTTACTATCTGAACCATCATGGTTGTAAATGGAATATTGTCAATGAATGCTGAAGCTATGCCAGACACCCATAAAATTATGAGTATTGCAACGATAGTCCTTGAATCGGGATTCACATGTAGAATCACTTCTTCAGTCTGATTTCCAATCCAGTCAAGTAACCCCAATTTAGAGACACTCTAAATCAACAGATTGCATGAAAAACTTGATCCAAAAAAGTTATAAAAACTACTCATTCATATTAACATACGTTGAAGAACTTACTTCCATTACTATAAACAATGCAGAAAAGAAGATAAGCGTTGACCACTCAACACGAGAAAAGATTCCTTCCAGTTCCTTTTCTGTCAGCGAGTATCAGTAAAAGTACAGCACCAAGCAATGCAGTCCAGCCCATTGAAAGATTAAGTTGTGGAATTGAGTGGATAAAAAATAGTAAGATGACGCATGATAGTACTACTCCACACTTTATTAGTAATGGCCAGTTTTGAATTCGACACTGAAACATTTGGACAATAAAAGCACATTTGAGAATATTAACCGTTTGTGTCTACAGTTTGAGAATTCATGGTTCATTATTTAAAATTGTTTACCGTTTCTTCAAGCTCTAACAAAGTTGCCTCATAACCTTCCTTAGTTTGCCTATAGTTTCATAAACACCATGATAATCATCTTGTTTTGCTAGTTATTGGAACACTAGCAAATCGTAAACCCAAATTCATACTTTTGTACACTTAAGTGTTGCAAATTTTTCTTACCCTCCCATTTTTTTCTTCATTTTCAGTTCACTTTTCAGATGGAGAATTTTCGACTCTAGAATAGCTTTAACAAGACTTTCATCTCTTGAATAAGAGGATAAAGAACCAACAGCCCGTGTCCAAACCTCTATTTCACGCTTCAATTCTAGAATGTGACACATCCATAAAATACATTTAATTTGATATCCCACACACATATCATACCATGTCTAATAACATTTGAGCTTTGAACATACCAGCAATTTCATACGGTACTTCAAACTGCAATGATTTCATTGAACGAAACGTAATTCGCAGCTGAATATATGAAACTATCGTTACTGGAATTATTCCAACGAGCATGTGAGTAACAAAGGAAGTGAAATCAATTCCGGCTTTGATGACATCAGGATTATTAGCAATGATGACGTTAGGGGGGTCTCCAACAGGAGTTGCAGCACCTCCAATATTAGTATGAAACTATCGTTACTGGAATTATTCCGACAAGCATGTGAGTAACAAAGGAAGTGAAATCAATTCCGGCTTTGATGACATCAGGATTATTAGCAATGATGACATTAGGGGGGTCTCCAACAGGAGTTGCAGCACCTCCAATATTAGAAAAAATCACGGTGGAAATGAGAACAGGAACAGGGTTGAGTCGCATTGCTTCCGCTATCCTAATAGTGACAGGAGTCATAAGTAGAATTGTCGTAACATTATCCAAAAATGCGGAAACAACTGCTGTGAACATGCATAGAGCCGTTATCATGGGCCATATTTCTCCTTTGGTGACCTACAAAAATTAGGCACATACAGAATGTAATTTGGAAACCCATATTTTATTGGGCTAATGTACAAGCATAATCTTTTACTCGTTAGTTATACATCTATATTGCCTTACCTTGTACATTAAATATGCACAATAATTGAAAAATCCCGTCTCACATACAATGGACACCATTACCATCATAGCAAAAAGTAAAATCAACGTCTCCATATCCAGCCAAGACACCATTTCCTCCATTGTTGGACGCTAAAACCAAAATTTTCATAATTTTAACGAGGAAATCCCGTTTCTAATTCCGAGCAGGTATTTAGCATAGCATAGAAAATTGTACCTCATGAAAAATTGACAGTATTCCAATAGCTGCCGTTGCAGCCAACATTGCTGACAACGTACGATTAATTAGCTCGAATATGATGAGAACATATAACCCAATTATTACCAAACCGCCGAGCATCGCTCCATTTTCTGTTAACAGTGGTAGCAGCTTTATAGACAAAAGCATTGGGAAACTGAGGTCAGTTGATGACTCAAATATAAGAGAAAACCTTTCATCTTCTTCTGCATTGTAAAATCTAAAGTTGGATGTGTGAAATAATAAAATAAGTAATGAAAATGTTGAATTAGGTAAATATTTCAACACAAATGCCTGATTGATTCATTATGAGAACATACAGCTCTGATATGTTCCGTAGGCTGAATGTATGGCTCAATGTCGTTTCAGGTTCTCTTCGAAGTGACTCCGCAAAAATAGGTATTTCCCAGACTTCACTTACAATCTATTATATCAAACAGAATATTGTAAGAAAGTGGAATTTTTTATACAGACGACAATTTAATTATTGATTTTCAACATGAGCTGCTGTAATAAAGGCAAGGAATTCACCCGTTTTCATACTTCACTAGAATTGTCGTCTATGTCGACACGATGAACAGAAACCTTCAAAAAATCCGTCGTTGTGTTGGCTAACTGAGGAGGACTAAATGCCCCGTTAAGGCTGACTGTCAAAAGTGGATACGCTGGTGAAAATGGGATTATATGCTTCAACGGAAATACTGAAAGGGAATTGTTAACAAAACAAGTCCAAAATTACAGAAATAATTACGATGATTATAAAGGCTAAGTATTCACTGCAAACATGGATCATAAAGTTTTCTTACAGAATGGAGCGTCGTGCGATGCGCTGATCTGAATGAAATTTAGTCGATCCTCGCTGTTAATCGTAATAGCTGTCTGAAAGTCATAATAATGTTATTGTCTGAAGTAAGCAGATTAGCTTCGATTTGTTAAGGAAATTTGATGATTTTAAATTTTTTTGAAAACTTACAGCGGCTGCAAGAAAAACTCCAATTACTAATCCTATTTTTAGCCATCTTGCCCAAGTGAACTTTTCTTCCTCGTCATGATCGTCGGAGTTACTACTGTCTTCGTGGGTATTAGTGTGTGATGTTGAATGCAGTGTGCTAACAAGCTCACCCGATGACTTATCAAAATCAAATCCTTTGTCGTCTTGTGTTTTTACGCAGTCACTAAAGCCACAACATAAATTTTAAGAGCTTCATAGAAAAATTGGTCCCAGACAAATGGGTTTCTTTTGTTAACACCAACGAACCTTGTAACAACACTCAGAAGATTGTGATCTTGTTTAGAACTCAGAAATGGGGTAGTGTGCGAGTAGTAATTTGGAAGCTGGGGTTTCCCAGGAGGTGGATAGGTTTTGGACAGGAATTGAAGGTAGAGTTGGAACATTTTCAAGATAGTAATCATTCCTGATTTTCTCCTCACTTTTCATAGTATTAATGGCATCTGGAGAGGCAAGGATGCCAATTGGTATTTTCGATGTGGACGGAAAGGATCCGTATGATGCCCTGTGTTCATTTAGATTATTTAGAAAATGTTTTGACAGAAGTTTCATGTCATAAAAATATAAATTTGTCTGGTTTTTTTTACCGCTGAGGATTTCTGTCATTAAGCAGTTTCTCAGATCTTTCATCTTCCAAGGCGTAGTAGCTTGAAGAACGACCCAACTTTGTTTCTATAACTTTTGAAACTTGCTCCTATTGAAAGTAAAGATGATTACCACTTATAAATTTTTATTTAATCCATGTCACTTTATTTATAATTCTTAACAGAATTCATGGCGACATTCGCTCACCTTAACTTGAGTTCCAATGGTTGTGACTGTATCGACAACTGTATGAAGTGGAGAAGTTTTAGATTCATCAAGCAATTCTATATTTTCTTCCATTTTTAGAACTGAAGACGTTTAAAAGATAATTTTGATTCAAAATTTTGTTGGGCTCATAGTCATGGGCTCATACAAGAATGAAGTTATACAATGAAGTGGCCTCGAGTTTAGTTGAGAAAGGTTCTTCAAAGTACAAATTTCATGGAATTGGTCACCAACCATGTATATATTACTGTTTTATCAGTCAAGGATTGTTCTCGTGGGTGTTCATGTCACATGCTCTTTTACTTATTCGCGTATGATTCAGTTGATTGTTTTGATAATATACATATTTACCTATTTGATATTTGAACTGAATCATTATTACAGAACTGAATAGGCATATGTACATATTTATTCTGGAAGTACACGTATCCGTATCTACCAAATCATGTGAGTAGCACGTATATTCATATTGCACTATATATGATAATGACACATCCACTTATGCGTCCAGAATATCTTATCAATATAAAAATGCTATTCGTAACAACAGTAGGAATGAATCCACTTGTATATAACGGGCGGGTGATTACAGTTGGCTATAGTTAGTATAGCGCACTGAATATTTCAATTTGAACAACAAAGGTCGGCCACACGCCAGTTCCCAAGTGACTAAATAAAGCAAAACAGTTGAAAGTGCGTAAACTTAAAGGTTTTTTTAATCTAATTAGTTATTATTCCCTTGCCAAAACGAATTTAATCGTAACGGGGTAATGCGAATATTGTGAATTATAATCAGCTATGAATGCTTTTTGCGACGTGAAACGCATCATAAACCTTAGTTATAAACCAACTTAACTTTTGTTGGCTTCCAAATGTTATAAGCCAATACTTTTCCCGTTTAACAATACATGTGATCCACATCTTTGATAAATTCATGACATATTTCGATAATAATTTCACAAACTGACTCACGATCAGTCGTATGTAAGGACGACAAAAGGTGACAAATATGCATGTTGCACGGTGTAAACAATGTTTATTGCCATAACTAGTCATAAATATATCATAGCAAAACTAAATCAGCGATGAAACAAAATTACCTTTTTTACAGCTATTGTCGATACCAACCGATGCATGTACTAAATGATTATTTATGAATTATCAAACTGAACTGATGATGAGGTGTTTGCTTTTCATTAAATTATGATAAAGTAAAAGTGATATGGTTTCATAATTATCGTTATCACTTTAAAGATAAAATGACAAATCCAGCGCTGCATGATGGTAAGCATTCGTTTTCTCTGTTGGCTCTGACTTTACACAATTAATAGCGGGGCTATAGGAATCATGTTCTATCAAACTGTATTCTTAGTTAAGGTATCTTTTCATTGGTTTGAAATGTATTAAGAATTTAATACTGACAGTGTATCTCCATTTCAACCAGGTATTTCTTTCATTTTACATCATCATTTTGCATATTTTCATCCATACCACTAACAATAGTAATCTCCGTAGTATGGCGCTCATGTCGAGTGTGCAGTCGCTAAAAATTGGGAAATAAATGCATATATTCTTTGTTCTTTATTGAACTTTAATACGTAGCCATTGAAAAGTTAACTGTTGTTGCACACATTGGGTTTTTTACACTTTATCATCACATCCTTTTTGCTGCAAAGAACATGAAAACCGTAACGTAAAACACAGGTAATGATTTTTGTGCATAATATTATAATCACGAATGCTTGCTTTGCGGATGGGCAAAGAGGCAAACAATAACGGTGATGCTTGTAAGTAGAATCGGAAAGGATATATGCTAAAATGGAAGAAGAATGATGAAGGAAAATAAAAGCTCATAGATTGGTGCTTTCAAACAACAACGTTACAGTCGATTTTGTGATGATAGAAACTGTCGAGAGCATGAGTGAGAAGTAGAAGTTGGTTCTTTTTTTTGTCATATATTTTTCATCTCATGTATCAAATCAGCTTGATACTCGTGTACTCCTTCAGATGTTTTACAACAATTTCACTCATCATCAGCATATACTATTCATATTCTCAACATTGCATAATATACAGAGAATGAGTTTGCTTGTATTCTAAGTAGGTTTAATTCTCTACTTGTTATCCGGTCTCATTCTTCCGTTTATTTTTTACGCTGAGGCTGACGGCTTCTCATTCCTATTTTTATCTAAGCACTACTAGTTTACAATGGATTAGCTTGGTAGAGATAAAAATGAATCAATCTTACTTCACTATGAAATTCATGCACACACGTAATATTGACTGATGGTATAAAATACATAGAAAATGAGGAAAGATCAGCAGTCACTGTATTACATAACAATGAATAGTGCTCTACATAGAATGGGGTGAATATGGTCTGTTGCAGATGCTTACATGACTGTAAAATCTTCCAAACTACCTCTAAATGTTTCTACCAAAAGTAAAAAATCATGTTTTTAAACATAGGAGTTTAAGATTTTATATATAAAAGTAGTATTAAAGGTTCATGAAAATATGAAATGCTCTCATTTCCCGACCTAAATCGGACCTAGAAGTTTCCGCAACCCCATGCATAGGATTTCATCATTAGTGCTCTACATAGAATGGGGTGAATATGGTCTGTTGCAGATGCTTACATGACTGTAAAATCTTCCAAACTACCTCTAAATGTTTCTACCAAAAGTAAAAAATCCAATTGAAAATTTCACCATTATATTTAGAAATATTTACAAATTATATTTTCTCAAGCAAAGTGTTAATGTTCTCTAATGTTTTTAAACATAAGAGTTTAAGATTTTATATATAAAAGTAGTATTAAAGGTTCATGAAAATATGAAATGCTCTCATTTCCCGACCTAAATCGGACCTAGAAGTTTTCCGCAACCCCATGCATAGGATTTCATCAGTTTATCAACTCATAAGTCCAGAAACACACAGTGGATTAAAGAACTGACGAGAGTAAAAAAAAGGAGCTTTGCAATTCATGTACATTCACCAATTCACTGCCTATATACACACCTAACGTTTGACTTTACTGTTGTGTTGTGACGGAAAGATGGACATGAGTAAAATTCTTATATACGTGCGTAGTACTCGGCAAAGGTACTATGTTCATGGTAGCAAGACTCGCTGGCAATAATCGCGATAATCATAATTGTAAAAACATCCTCAGGCCACGACTTGTGCATTGCTCTTATTACCTTCCTTCAAGCCAACAACCATATATATATATACGGGAGATAGCGTTGGGTTGCTCTGATGTGCATAAAAGTACATCAAAACTGTAGGCAAAACGTGTTCAAAAGAAGGCGACTCAACATCAACTCTTAAAGCTTTTATGTGTTATCAAAAGATGATAGGAATATAGCGTTGTTGCACTCTTCTGTGAAAAATTCTACTTGCTCATGTTTCATGTTTCTCATCCTCTCGTCTCTCTCTCTCTATATATCTTTCTAGATAGTAGACACACACACAACCAAACTGCATCTCTATATATGAATGAGTATGTGTGAATCATCAGTCATCATCATTCTCGTCATCATCACGTCCTACGTTACACCAAGAGTCAGCTGTGTCATAGTTCAGAGATAGAAGTTGGAGTAATCTAGATGAATTCTGAATACTTCTGGCTCCAAATCAACTTGATTTCCAGGTGGTTTCCACAAACTCAATCAGCTTTAGAAGTTGTGACGAATTAACAGGTAACGCAACTCTTTTGAGTAATCAGAAATAGTTTTAACCAAAGATATTGTGTAATATAGTACATAGTAAATGAGTTGCAAAAGTCTCATTGCATGCAGAACGTTAAAACTAACAAGTTATTATAGTGTGCATTATACCCCAAGTGAAAATGCAAAAAAATTGGTAGAACAAGATTATTTCGTTGAGTTAAAGCTTCGTTGAAAAAGCATTACGGTATTTTTTTAGTGTAAACTGTCTATTCCCAAGGGTTTAGCTCAGCTGGTTTTCCGTTTTTCTAGAAGGGACATCCAAAGGGTAGATGTACATACATATTCCCTTACGTACTTAAGATATTTCTTTACATCCCTACTATATACCTATACAACGGAGTAGGGAACAAAACAAGGGTTCAATACTGATGGAATAAATACATCAGATGCATAAGTATACATCGTTCAGACTGAAAGTTTAGAATATACAAACCTATATGGACATCAGACTTTTTAGAGATTGGAGGCAAGTACTTTAAAGTACACAAACTTTTTTGAAAATCTTTGGCTGTAATGGAAGGGAAATTAAATAAATACTATACTTTTCGTTCTACTTCATTAAAGGGTGAATTACAAAAGTTTGGGGAAGTGGATTCTTCCAAAGCAACTTTCCAATAGGTAGAGTGTAGCCTACGGAAGTTGCAAGAATCCAGATAATTGGAGTGGATAACAATTTCCATGAAAATGACGTTAAAACCGCTATTCACGTACTCTTTCCGTTGTTCCCTTTCTTTTTTACTTAGAACTAGCTCTCAACTAGTTAGCCATGCCGCGTGCACACGAACGTCGTCACTTTGTCTGTCTCCTTCTTTCCTGTTTGGAAATTATGGAGTGTCTGTGATGTGAATGTGTGTGTGTGTGTACATATATGTGTGTGCGACAACCTTTTTTCGGGAAATGAGAGTATAATGTGGTAAGGCAATACGTTGAAACAGAGTGAAATTGAATAGACAAGGACACGGGAAGAGATAGTAGTACAAAAATCCAAGTGGGTAGCAGTGGATTTCCCATCTTCCTGTCAATATAATACTCATGAATGTGTAGAGCATCTCACACAATCGTCATATACCCTACCAAAATCGCAATACAAATAGAATAGCTATATAGAATGGGTCGATGGGATAGTTGTAGTTATAAATTCGAACCGAACTTCCTCTATAATATACATACATTCTTCTTTTTCCATTCTGAAAGTGAATGTGGTGCGAAATTTTATCGGATACTCCACTACTCGCCACCATGAGCAACACCAAGTCTTACATAAATATTATAGACATAGTTCAGTTCTCCTCTTTATCACTCCACTCCACTCTCCATCCTTTTCACGTGAAATATGGTAGGACAAGACGAGCTGGGCTGATATGATATGTACTTTCCACTTATCCACTCACTCGTCACTTTCTTTCCTCTCCTCCAGTTCCCGTTGAATGTTTTGTAATAAGTAGGTGCATTCGTGTGTTCTTTCTTAAACTCTTGCTGACTTTCCAACAGCCAGACATAGACTTATGATATGATATCATTTTATTTTCGAAGATGGAGAGAAGGAAGGAGACAGAGTGAGATGGAGAAAGTGTAATCTTGTTATGTCAAAAAAGCAGTTGCAGTTGGCAGTATAAAAATTTGACAAAGTCCCTGCTGAAAGCAATATGTATTTTATTAATAGGAGAGAGTAAAAAGTGAAGGGAAGTCAGACCAGAGAGAGAGACGGCTTTCTATTGATGTTATTCTTGTAGAAGGTATGATGCCATGAGAGTCGTGTGACTTAAGCATTCAGCTCAGGTTTCTCATCTCTTTTCCCTAATTCTATATCCTTCCTACTCACTTTTTCTGTCGACGACAACCAGAACAAGAAATTTCCTCTTGTAGACTGCTCTGCAAGTAATTTTTTTGAAAGGAGAGTGTAGGAAATGCAAAAGATGATAGTGGTCTTTGGAAGACATGGACATGCGAATGGGAGTAAGTGAAATGGAAAAGAAAGAAATAAAAGCATAAGGAGGAAGGAAAACGGGCTCTATAAAAATACGAGTTGCGTTACGAAAGTGTCCAAAATAGCAAAAGAACTTTTAAGATGCATTGAAGATTGGAGTTTGGGAAGAAGTAAGTAGTTTCTTTTAGAGGTGGTTGAATGCAGAGAGAAAGAGGCTATATCACCGCTCTCTACAAACTACAAGTCATCACACTTTTTTATTTCTTTTCCTTCTTCCGCCTTGTTAGCAAAAAAAGTAAATACCTCTCTCCCAAAATATCATCTAGTTTTCAGTATAATGATGGAAAGAAAGTTGTAATACTTATTTTCTCTCCTCCTCTTACCTCTACATCAAAAGTAAGACTTCATTTCACCTCTTTAGACTTTCTCTTTGTTTTTGATGCATCGAGAAGTCAAGTATTGTAAGGTTTCTTGCTCTAATTTATTAATACGATATAAATAGCATAAATAAATTGATGTTGAAGAAAAAGGAAGTAAGACTTGAATGAGTTTACAATATGTAGGCGCATAAAAGAGAGAGAGAGAGAGATCGTGTACGTAAAGTGTTTAAAAATGGAAGCAAGTTGTAACAGTTTTCTTTGGCGGATACTTCTAGCATCTCCCACAGTTTGGTAGCAAACCGTTTGCGTTCATCTCTTCTTGATATTTATTCATTATTGCATACACACACACATACACATATGCACTTTCTCCTGATATCACAAGTTGAAGAAAGTGATACACCAGGTTAAGTTTCAGTAGTAGCCGACGCAGTAAAAAAGAAGCCGTGTCCATATATAATTCAAGGGAAGTTGAGTGTGTGTGTGTGAGAAAGAGAGTGAGTAAAGAACACATCTGTGTAGTGGAAAGGCAGACTTGATAAGATTTGTATTTGTACACACTCACACATGTTCCTACTCCACTCACAATACATTCACCTCGTACCCTTGTTGTTGTGTATACTTTGGACTGTATCATAATATCACCATACTAATACTAAGTTTTGTGAGAGAAAAGTAAGTCAGAAGCGAAAACTGTTGTGGACTAATGAATTTTTTATTATTTTTTCCACTTTCCAGGAGGATCATGGGTAGTTTGTCTGTCATTTGGAGGAACTGCACTACTACTTGATTTACGGATTTTACTAACCATCCGGGAAAACTGAAGACAGGAGCTATTTCTCTGTTTTCATTATAACATTACAGATAGACAGACACACAATATATAAAAGGAAGTGAATAAAAAGTGCATATTGAAGGGAAAAGGAAAATAAAAACGGAATTGATCCCACAGAGTTTATATCGCAAACACGCAAAAGGTAAATGGAAACTTGCTAACTTTATAGACCTATTACTCATCATCATCATCGTTTTAGTGATGTGCATGCATGTGAGTAGATACATAATATGTATAAACGTATTTGTATGTCACAAACACATTTATTTCCATCAAAAACATTACCTGATCTGGAAATTTATGCACGTGTACACAGTACACACATGCTCGTAATATAAACTACTATGGTATGAAAAGGCACTTATTTTAAATGACAATATCATTTTTCCTTTTGGAATATATAGGGTCAAGACGTCGGCAGTAATAAATTTGGTGAGTGGCCGTTCGGACAATATTTATTGCGAATGTTTGAAGGAGAAAGAGAGGTAGAGGATACACATCCGGAAGCATATCAATTTCATTGGTGAAGCGAGAGAGAGAGAGAAAGAGCTTTTAAAAAGCAGTGGGTTGGAGAAGCGAATGCACATAGCTAGAAGCTATTGACTCTCTTGATTGGAGCAGTTCATTTCTGTGCGAATTTAATGGAAGCTGAGTTCGGAAGAGCGGTGGTAATAAACTAGATTATGATGAATTATGCATGTAAATCCTGATTTCCGAATGATCCCAAATTTATTGATCCCTCCAGTACCCATGTATCTTATACAGGTTGGCGTGGACGTTTCTTATATATACGTTTTATTTTTTGGTATGGATTGCAGGTTTAGGAAACGTTGTGTGTAAGCTGGTTCAGCCGCACATTATTATTCTAAGGAACACTATCATATTACCTATTGTCCCTACCAATGTCCGGAGTCTATGTATGTTAGCAGATTTTGTTGGAAGTGGTACTTGTGTAGTGCTTGCCCGTCCTTTCGACTGCATCAGGATTTGAATATGCCTTGAGCCTTATGAGAGAGAGAAAGCAAGAGTTAGTAGTGGGATAAAATAAACTAAAGGTAAAGAAAGGCGTAAACTGTCTGGTTTTAGCCTCTCTCACAAACAGAAAAGGGAAAGAAAGGATCAACGAAAAAGGACGGAGGGAGTCGTAATATCAAATTAGAGGTGAAATATCGGGAGGCTCAAGCGTATGAACCCGGTTTCTCGGGGCTGATAAGCAAAAAGAACCACGGCTCACAAACTCAAGAAGCAGAATGGAAGACTACAGGTTTCTCTTTAAAGTTGTATTAGTAGGAAATGCAGGTGTGGGGAAAACATGCCTCGTACGGAGATTTACTCAGGTACTCCTTTTTATTTTTTTGTATTCTAATTTTCTCTCACTTGTTTTATAGCTGTTTTAGTGTGCAAAGTGTTTTTTTAAGTTTTATTACGTTACATGAACAACTTTTTATTTGCAAAAGCTTGTTTTCAATATCACTCTTGTTTAGTTCGTGTTTTGTTGTAGTGGAATGTGGACAGACTTTGGATTAAAATTAATCGAAAATATTATAATTATGTTATTACCATCACAGGGTTTATTTCCACCTGGTCAAGGTGCTACGATTGGGGTTGATTTTATGATTAAGACTGTAGATATAAATGGAGAGAAAGTCAAAGTAAGTTAATATTAATATTAAATCTATAAATTTCAACTTACCTACATACATACATACTGAATTCAAGCTTTACTCTTAATATGTATGATGATTTTTTTAAACTTTAGCTTCAAATCTGGGATACTGCAGGACAAGGTATGTTGTAAATTACAAACTTTGTAAGAAAATATGTTCATATCGTGACCATATTTCAAATATGTTCGCATCGTAAACTTGTTTCAACTTTCGCAAAGTTAAAGTATTAATGAGGTACTTATTTTTTTTCCAAATCCAGAAAGATTCAGATCAATCACACAAAGTTATTACCGCTCGGCCCACGCATTGATCCTTGTGTATGATGTTAGTTCCCAACCAAGTTTTGATTGCCTACCCGATTGGCTAAGAGAAATTGAAGAATACGCGAATGCAAAAGTTTTGCGAGTATTAGTAGGTAGGTGTTTCATTACTGCTAAAAAACTTCTTTAATTTTCAGCTGCACAAGATGAACTATGAACTTGTAGGTATTAATCGTAGGTTTTTTAATTTTGTGCAGGTAATAAGACTGATCGTGAAGACAGAGAAATTCCCACGTATGTGGGTGAAGATTTTGCCCAAAGAAATAACATGTATTTTATGGAAACTTCTGCAAAGGAGGCAGATAACGTGGAGAAATTATTTATGGAGATAGCTCATGCCCTAATTGAGGTAAATTATATTAGCTTCAACTTCTCCCAACCTACACAATCTATTTGTCAAATAAATTAGTTAAAAATTTTATTTCGTTGTTTTTCAAAAACAGCAAGCAAAAGCTAGAGAACCCGTGCCAGAATATAAAGGAAATCCGGGCCAATCCGTCACCCTCAATCATCGCACTCCATCCACAACTAGCGAAAGTTGTTGCAGTAGGCTATTGTGATCTTATAGATATTGCAAAAATCACTTCCAAAACATCCCATGCGGTTTATTCACACAGTATAATATATTCACCACGACAAACCACCGGCGCATTCACACCGGCTCATGGGACTCACAAACTATCATTAAAAAATTTACAAACCTCAATAATAATGTTGATGTATCATGCAGTAAACTAGTTAGGCGGATAACGTTTTGCCAAACTTGGTCGTCAAGCCGAATGTTTTTCTTTCTTTAAATATATAACTCGAAGCATTGTTGTACAACTTGAAAATGAAATTATTATCAACAAATGAAATTTTGAGGTGTGTAAATTTACCAGCATCAAATACACTTACCTGTGTAACTGCTTAGCTTTAATTTGTAAGGTTGTGCTTCGAAGATGCAGAAGCTTTTTTAGCGCTCTGTTTCTTCAGAAAGCACGTTATATCCTAACCAGTCGATAAACATGTATTATTACAGTATAATTATATATATCTGATAGTATAATATATAATCTAACTAAACAGGCAGCTCTTTTTGTAAAAGAAACAATTAAGTTTCTCGTCGATTCAGTATGCCACAGGAATACAAGACCCTAAATATTGCCTCTATCGAAAATAGTGCAAACGCTCTATAAGGTTGTCAGTTGTCACAATCAACGCAAATGTCTTTCACAGTATTTGATAAAACTTTTAAAAAAATACAAGAAATAATATGATAACAAAGTAATAATAATTATTGTTGTACTTTTAAGTATCAAAATTTATTCTTTTTCACGCAGCTCAATTCCCCTTGATTGCATGCTATTTAGGCAGCCCTTTGTGCATTTTTAATAACCTTTTTGAGTAGGAAAATACCCTAGTTTTTTTGGATAATGTCAATCTTTATATGTTTACCGATTTTTGTCATTATTAATAAGTAACACAATTCAATTCGTCTACTGAAGTATTGATATTATACAGTTCCATATTGATTACCACATTTTAAGTGCTTCTTTCTTGTCAGCACGTGAATAATAGTGCACAAATGCTAGTTTGATTATCTATATTGTGTCGTTGCTTTTTCGAGGTTTGTAGATATTTGTAGGTTTTCATCATCATCATTGTCAATTTAAGTATTTTATTGTGATCACAAAACGTCAATCAGGTAGAATATATGTTGTTGCACTAGCATGCTAAGCCGTGTAGCACTTTAATAGGAAAAAATAGTTTGGGGGTTATTTACATTTTACATTATAATTGTATTGTAATAATTTATTACCTACGTAATCTGCTTATATTATACCTCTACTGGAATGTAAGATGACTGTGTAGATCTCATTCGGTTGCATTCCAGAATATGTTGCCTTTTTGGTATGGGAATTTGAGTAAAATCTTTAAAATTGGATAACAAAGTTGAATTACTATTTGAAGATACATTTTATTTGCGCTTATTCATACAAGCAATATATTTGACATTGAAATGATAGTTGATTGTTTTCATAACTTTAATTGGTGCATAGTTTTTTTACATTATACCAACGCAGTATTAAATTACTTCATATTTTTCATTTGCGTGGGATCCCATCTCAGATTCTATCAACTATCCCATTATACGGTGTGTGACTTTGTCGAGAATTAGAACCCAACTGGGGCATCGTAAGAGTTCTTCATGATTTTTCATACAGTATAGAGAGGATCACACTTTAGGATCAGAGCTCTATTATCTAGTATATGTGTCAGTCCGTCTGACGGAATGTTCTACCTTCATGGTTATCTAATATTCATGTAGATGCTCTAAATCCCCTTCATTATTTCATTTCATTTAAAATCATTACCACTGCCAAATTAACCTTATGCATATGCATATGAAGCCTTAATTAGATTCCTCGTTTACGTTACCCCGATGTGCCTTTACATTAAATTTTATAAATTTTAAGTGTATGTAATACGCATCTTGCATATAACCGTTCAATGAGCATATTATGAACAGGCTGGTTCAAGGTAATGTGTTGGCGAGGGAGTTTTAGCTATCATGCTTTTGACTCAGGACTTGAATTACATAGTACTTATATGATGCTTGGAAGCGAATAACAAAATCGGAATAAGATATAGAAGAAACTATTTCTTTACTTACGTAAGTTGTGACTTGTGAAATATTTGTCACGAAGCGAAGGTAAGCTTAACTTATTATAAGTTTAATATAGCACAATATACTTTTTTCAAGTATTAATCTTAAGTAGACAGAAGTTAAAGGTATGTGAATCAAAGAGAGGAGTAAATTTCTTGATTGTATTAATTCATGTGTGGGTGAATGTCAAATCAGATTTCTTAACTTGTTCGTCTTAGAGAATGACTAGTAATCTCTAACATAAGTAATTTTTTTAGTAATGTCATACATGACAGGGATACCCAACCGATGTTTAATTACTTGCAATGCATAAAACGAATGAGATTTCTATATTTCGTGAATATATTGAATTATGTTCAATATACCGAATTGAATACATAATGGGTAATATTATCACTCAGTGAATTTGTAGTGTGTTCCTCAAACTGTCAAAGCATGCATCTTTTGGCATACATGCATAGTCAGTGTGCCACGTTTGACGTTAATCTCCTACATTGACATTTTTGAGTATTGGTTGATGGTTGTCTTTAATGTACTTATAACTACATAATTTGTTCTGACATTCAAATACTTTCCAGTTACTTTTTATTAAAATCTGAGGCAAGGACGTTAAGAAAATGAGCTACTCAAATTTACCTGACGTAAGTATTAATTAGTGTACATCATTAATATGCCATTTAGTTGTTAATTCAGTTATGACGAGCAAGTACAAATCAAGTTTTATTTTTTTATTTATTAAGGAGCATCCTAGGAATCTTATTCCTAAGCTGTGTAAGCAATTTTATGATCTAGGTTGGGTAACTGGAACAGGGGGAGGCATGAGTATGAAACTCGGGTTAGATGATCTCTATCTATTTTTACCTGTTTCAAAAAAGACGATAGAGTAGAAAGTAAAAGTAATGTATGCTAACCTTGTGTTCAATCATGTACAATAATCCGTGTTCTCACCTTCCAGAGATGAAATTTACATTGCTCCGTCAGGTGTGCAAAAGGAGCGCATTCAACCAGAAGATTTATTCATTCAAGATATCGAAGGGAAGGATATAGAAATTCCCAAGAAAAAACTGAAGAAAAGTCAGTGCACTCCACTTTTCATGTGCGCCTACACAGGTATTCCAATATTGATTGGATCCCGGAAGAAACTAGAATTTGTTGTTGGAATATGACAATTTTATAGCATGATGATGTTCTCATTCATAGCTCGTAATGCTGGAGCTGTTATTCACTCTCATTCTAAGGCATCTGTTATTGCCACCCTGTTGGCAACTGGAAATGAATTTCGTGTAACTCACCTTGAAATGATAAAGGTACGTTTACCGTTACAAATTTACAAATTGTAATAATAGACTTTTAAGATATTGTGACGCAGGTCATAAATCACTTTCTCTGAGTCACTTCTAATAAATATGTATGTTGGAATATTTGATTTTCTTTTGCTTTCTATAGGGAATTTACAATCCCAAGAAAGGATGTAATTACCGCTATGACGAAGAGCTTGTAGTTCCCATCATTGAGAATACACCTTTTGAAGAAGACTTGAAAGACGACATGGCAGCTATAATCGAAGAGTATCCGCAAACCAGCGCAGTTCTTGTTCGACGTCATGGAATCTACGTCTGGGGAAAGACGTGGGAGCAGACAAAAACCATGTATGAACATTTCTCATTTTTTCCTTATGTAAATATAATTTTCGTATGATAATTCTTATTTGTGACATTGTATTTTTTATGTGTTTTTAGGACTGAATGCTACGATTATCTGTTTGAAGTTGCAAATCAAATGAAACAGCTAGGTCTTAACCCAGCTGAACCACCAAAGCATTTCTAAAGATTTTAATCTGGAACTACTTTCAGCTTATAGTTGGTATTTATACTA
>JAANSM010001012.1:0-21396 GCA_036850725.1 Orchesella villosa | reverse complement strand
TTAAAATCCGCATTACTATGAACTAATTCTTATGTCACTGCTTAAAAAATACACGAAGTTATGGATCAAAGATCAGGAGCAACAGAAAAGCACATCCGTCTCCTACAGCTACTCTCCCCTCTCTATATGAAAAAAGTAACCGTCATATTCCGAATGCAACTGATAGGACCAACAATCTCATCATATTTTTGGTTTAGGTAAACCTGCTGGTGAATGCGTTCAAGACGATTGTTGTGAAGGTGGCGCATACATATCTAATCTCTGTTTGAATTACCAGAATAATGTAAGATGTTGTTATTCCAGAAATTCATGCACAACATCTTGTGGTGAGTATTTTGATTGAATTGAACTGGTTTAAAAATGAAAACTAAATTTCGACTAGATGAGAATTTTGAGGTAAAAATTTAGGAACATGTAATGATGCCGTTGCAAAGGACTATGCCTGCAGAGTTCTAGCAATGCATGAAAAAGGGCAAATCAGATTGAAAGGGGAACACTTTGATCCTAATGGAAATAATCCTTATGATGGTGCTAGTTCGCTATCAAATATCCGTGACACATGCTACGGTCGCCAAGTCAAGAGATCCAAGTAAGTTCTTTGTTACTTTCTGATCATTCAACCAAGCTGAATCTGTTTAGTTGACTAAACTTACAAAACAAATGTATAGCTATTGCACAGCAGCTCCTGGAGGATGCATTTGTCTCAGGGGATCAATGGTGAGAGGACTTCATACTTATGCCACAAACTTTTGGAACACATATGGACAACCTGTTGACGTCAATGCATTAGCTGGCTCATGCCATTCTTCATCTTCTTGGCATTATCAAGGAAATACGTTTGATATTTCATGTACCACACCAAGGTATCAAAGTTAAATTAATTTTTTTTCAAAGCTTTCCTGTATCCCGTATTTAAAACGATAAACAACATGTTTCTGCATTATATTAGGAACCACTGTTCTGCACTAAGGGATTGGTGTCTCAACCAAAACATTGTGGAAGCTTGCTATCCAGGCTCAAGTTGCGGAGGACACGAAACATGGGTCCATTGTGCATTTGCTTAAGAATACTTAAAATATACATGTTTCAGGAAAAAATGTTCTTGATATTACCAGAAAATTTATAGCTACTCGTAAAATGTTTTTAAGCATACAAATTGTCACATGAAACCGGAAATCTAATTCAATGATAATGGTTTGCACTTTTAAATATTAATTTGAATAGTGCGACCATGTACTGCTACTATACTTCTCTCAAATTACGCTTCTACAAACGCCTTTACATGATTAAACTAAACTTTTTGGCTGTAAAAATTTCAACTTCTAATTGAATTCCTCCCCCAGTCCCGTTAATATCCCATTTTTCTCATTCCCAACTCTCATAAACCATAACACTCTGAGCTATTAATGTAGCACACACACAGTAAAATGAGCATTTCTTAAGCAGGCGTTTTTTTTTCAACTTTCTTTTTTAAGCATCCACCCTCCTTCCTCGCCTTCATTATAATCATCGCCATCATCCGGTTCTAATTTTTTTCCAAGTCATCTGGATTTTCTTTTATACCCAACGTGTTTCATATTCCGGCTGATACTAGAGATTGCTGTGTTCATTCTTTAGTGTAATTTTAAAACACTTTTTTTCACGTCCTCATTTTAATTTACTTTGTTAAAAAGTAGAAAGGCAAAGTAGAGTTTACATTTGTCGCAAGTAAGTGCAGCAAAACAGACAGGAGACACGAAAAATAGTGACATCCTACTTCTGCATAACGGTGTTCCTAGAATAAAGTGCGTATAGTGCACTCTACACTCTAAGTTCAGTCTGTCTATATTTTATGGTCGCCCTTTCGGTTTCACCCCTTTCTCACTCCCTTGCTCCCTGTCGTTTTATGTCATGTTGATGAGCTCTGTGCCGCACCGATGAGATGTGGTTGTGTGAGATTCATTATACAGTCTTGCTTCTTTAATAGCTTCTCCATGAAACTGGTTAATGTACTTTTAATGCTTTAAAATAAGGAACATATAACTGACTTATGTATTTTATGTTTGGTAGTTCTTAGTGAAAGTTAAATACATGCACGTACACACGTAGGATGTAGGAAGTAGGAAACGAATGTCATTCCGGTGAGGGAATTTGACAGTTATTAACATCAATGGGAACTTTTCAAGGTTTATAGATTTCATATTATTGAAACATTGAAAGTATTTCATTAATTTTCGTATATTTACGAAACTATTTCAGTTCACCACAACTTAAGAAAGTATTTAATGACCACATAAGAGTGTATATTTATAGCTTGACTGTATGGATCTTATTCATTTTAGAAACTGGTAGTAGACAGGTTTATCTCTTTTAAATCACTACAAAGATTCAGTTTCAACGAAAAACATTGGAAACATATGTTGAACAGTGGGCGCTGCGTGCATTAAAAATGAGTTATATGCGAAGTTATTATTGCATGTTTTGGTCGTGACGTGACGAATGGAAAACACTACAGTTGAGCTTATCAATACTTGTCTCCAGCAATATATATGGCATTACCATAAGACTATATATACGTTTCTGAATCTATAACTATAGAATGTTCGTTTAATACCTTGGAAAAAGTGGAAGATGCAAAGTCATAAACTCTCTGAGTGGGGATGACTTGTCGGTAGTTTGTCTTTCATGACTTGCGACCGCAAGCAAGAAAATAGTAAAAGTAAAATATACAAGGACTCTACCCCGTTTTTATTTTTCTTCCTACCAATTCGTGCGCCATATGTGTGCATTTCTGATTCGAAAATAAAGATTGCTCAAAAACCAAGCTGGCTTAGTTTGGTCTCTCTCTCGCTTCTACTTTTGCTCACTACCTTCATTATCTAGCCTGAAACTATATAAGTTGTGTAAGTGCATCTCTCGGGGTGCCCACATGGATGCATTTTCATTTTATAAAAAATGAGTAAAAAAGCAAATGCTAGCAATCATCTGAGCTAGCCTACCACAAAGTTACGTAAAAGTATATATGACATGACGAGGAAAATTTAACCATTATCGCGTCTTGGAACTGAGAGATATAAAGTAACATCTATCCATCCAACTAACTCTGCTTGATTTTGCTTCAAGCGTTTTTATTCATTTATTTTGTTCGTTCATCGTTGTTGCAGGTTTTTTCTTTAGGGCTCATCATGTGTGAAAAAAACGAACCAGATGAGATTTTTTTCTCTCTCCTTTTTTCTTTGAAGTAATGAACCTTTCATTCGGTGAAGATTTTGTAGACTTACAAGACGTAGACGCAATGGCACAGGATGTGAGAAAGAGCCCTTATTATATACCATTTTTTCAGCCGCTTCTTCATCATCATTACAACACACAAACACAGAGAGAGAGCGACTCACTAGGACAGGGTAGAAGAAGGAGAGCATTGACTCAAACATTTATTCATATCATGTTGTTTTAGAATCTCTTTAGCTAAGGGGAAAATGAATAAAAAAAATCTACTGGAAAACATCGTATGTTATGAAACCAATGCTTCCAGGGATGCTGCTGATGAAGAAAAAAAACAGACAAAAAAACTCACTTTACTTACGATTTTTACGGTCACCTATCAAAACAAGTGAAATAGTAATGATAATAATAATTATTAGAGGAGAGTAAAATGTTATATTAGAGACTAAGGGTTGGTGGCGGGTCGTAAAAGATGCGTGGTGTTTGTACATATACTTAGGTATAATCGGATGAGAGAGAGAGAAGGACTCACTCCGTTCATAACACATAAAAGCACACACACACGTACCCCGTCCAAGAAACGTAGTCTCATCCTCATCTCTCGTTGCCTCTGGGACTTGTACTTCCAAAGCAAAATAGAATTGGTGTATGGGGAAAATTATATGAAAAAAACGTACTAATGAAAGGTAGCTGGAACTGCTGGAAGCAAGTTTTTACATGAGCATAGCAATGATGATGATGATGATGATGCTCATTGTAGTAAAAACTTGACAACAGGTTGATTTCTTGTAGTACTACATGCATTATGCATTTGTAAAAGTTACTGATGACTTTTTTGTGAGCGGAGAAGGAGACGTCCTTGGACGTTTACAAGTACAAGTACGTATAACATGGTACTTCTGGACATATATGGCCCTTCATCAACTAACTTTACAGAAGATGCAATCCGATGCATCATCATCATCACATGTATATATAGTATATGATGATGATGCATTGTCATCATCATTAACCTCACAGCGTCGTCATCAATTTTCTCTCTATCAATAAAAAATCAGAATGGTAATCAGACAACTAGAAAAAAGGGCATTGAGTGTATTGAAATGGACCATTATTTCACAGTTGTAAGGCTGAATGTGGCTCCATGATGACTCTAACAATAACAATGTAACATTGATCCAGCAGAGGAGCTGTCGAAAAGTACAATGTAGTAGAGCGATAACTAAAGTAAAATGTGTGTAATATTATTGTAATATATAAAAGGTATATTGTGTTTCAAAGAAAATTACAACAAAAGGTTTCAAGTTCGTTAGGATGTATAATTTTACACAGATTTGTTTACACATTGCAATTGCAAAATACAAAATAATACTATTCAAGCATCGTTAAATTCAATATGAAATTCATTCCATAACCCTAAAATATAAATAGGTATGAACTCTAACTAATAATTGTTATTGTTGTTATTTATTATTTATACCCATCAAACATTGACGAATTCTTCAAATCCATGTTGCTCGTTTAAAGTACTTATTAAAAAGTTAAAAACAAGAGTTCCAAGAAGGTGTTCAATCCAATTAACATAATAAAACGTTTGTTGTCAGCCCCTTTTTTGCAAACGAGCAATAAATCAAAGAAATTTGGTGTTTTATGATTCTTTAAGCTTTGGCACTTTATGAAATGTAAGATAGGATGAAAAATCTGATTATAAATGGCATGTTCGGGCTTTGGTCTGTGCCAACAAAGGAACACATTGACGATTAGAGTATCGAATTGAAGTCAGTCATCCAAAAAGTTCAACATGCTTATACTTTCTATATAAACACAACCTTTTTTAATACCTGCGTTATGGTCAGGTATTTTGTTATGATGTTATGCAAACGATTGAATTTCGTTTATATTGAAAGAATGTGAAGGAAGATTCTCCAATTATTAATCCAGTGTGGGCTGGAGAACATGAAGAAAAATCACAGAAAAATATTAAGAACCGGTACGCGAATGGGTATCCATATCCATTTTGAGCTTGGTGTAGAACATCAACTATGAAATATCTTCAATATTTGTTGATGAAAAACTGTCAAATTTTAAGAAAATATGATAACTACAAATTACATTGCATCTTACGTCGAAGGGTAAAAGTACCTAACCTAACATTCCCGGTTTTGCTTGCCTACACACGAGGAAGACGAGTCGAGAATAAAAATTACTAATATTAGGTAATGTATATGCAGAGTATAGCCTGTGCGATTGAAAATAATATACATTTTTTGTTGCTCAACGTGAAAAATATTTTGAGCCTTTTCGGTTATGAAAATGACAAGATATTGCATGGAATTCTTATTCTTTATCAAATTCATCTATCTACTGAGTATATACGAGCAAAATGTTTTGTAAGTAGTAGAGTAGGAGTACATATTATATGCACCGAGCCGACAAACAACAAATAAAACTCCAAATAACGTGGAACGTGGCTTGGCGGACCTCCGAATATTAAATTGAGTTTCAATGATGACTAAGACTTGGAAATATGTTTGTGGCAATAACTTATACAATATACATTTTATGCATTCCTTTCGCTTATACTTCGTGCAGTAGGTAAACGTGTGCTGGAATAAGGTAATGTAATATCCATAATCGACAAAAATTCCAGACTTTCCCTCTTTCCGTATAATGGGGGAGGTGAAGGGAACTGAACCCAAAGGTTTGTAGATTCCATTGAGACAGGGCAGAGGCAGGAGAACAATGCTAAAAATGACTGCTGCACATTAGTACAATATGTCAAAACGACAGAATATTTCCATATCTTGCTAAGTGGATCTCCCTTGCACGTCGCGAGTGATACCTTGTTAAGCTCTGGATTAATTGCGGGTCATAATATGCGTGACCAATGAATAAATCATGAACAAAGCATGAAACTTGGAAACCAGTGGAGGTTTTACTGTTTGTATACATTAGGATCCTATGTGATGCAATACTCAAAAGCCACATGACCTTCTCTCATCTTTCCTACATTGTAGGACGAAGATAAACCACAAGTAGTCAGGTCACGATTATCCCCGGTCACATTCTAAAAAATGTGAAATGTCGAAGTAACAAAGACAGTGACAGATTACGAGAAGGCTTCATGTGGCTCCTTCCTGATATTCGTGCTGGGCTGATACTGTTCACAAACTTTTGATGTATCAATGCAACTCATATTCTTTCTTTGTGTGCGGAAGGTATCAAGAAGCATGTTTATGAATAAAGGGACTGAAGAAAGAAAACAGAAACTATACATAATCATGGAGGGAGTATCGTTTGCCTAGTATATCACATCACATGATGCAGTCTTACTGACCCTCACACATACAATTGTAGAAAGAATACTCCCCACGAGAATCAAAACGGAGCTTTCATTCTCCTCTAGATCGCCCACGATGCTAACAATAGGCTATTATGAATATATGGTTGGCAGTGACATGACGAATCCTCACGAAATCTACAGAGTATCAAATTCAAATTCATTTCAATCCCAATCTTCTTGCATCGTGGTTTCAATTTCGACACTCTAAGATTGAAAATTTCGAAGGCTTTCACATGACTTATGATTTAAGGGGAATTTAATTCAGAATTCATCCCGTTTCTCATCTCAACATCCTTTTAAGAAGAGAACGTGGTTTTCCACAGATTAAGTTCACTTTACCCCCATGGAATCTCATTCTTAAGCAACTCTAAAACTCTTCTCTGCCGATTTAATGCATTGAGAGTAATACTTAAGAGTGTTTGCATTTAATTTGAATAATCTTTTGCTCCAACGCACACCAAACACTTTAAAGATTCTTGCCATTGTTCTTACTTTTCTGCTTTCAGCTTTAGAAAACCCTCAAAATACTTTTCTTCATTTCCTTTTTCACTCGTATATTACATCGGTCTATTGTGTTCGTCTCACTCAACTCTTGAGTTAAACTTAGCTACGTTTCAGGCCTTCATATATACTGGTCTATAATCCAAATCCAGTTGAACATTTTTTTAAATTGGATGCAAAAGTTTCAGGGAGAAAGTACACGCATTATGCATTAAAACAAGGTGGAATTGTATTCATGATGGAAATGGAAATTGACAACTAACGCAACACCATCATATGAAAATAAGTATCCTAGAAAAAAATAAACGAGAGCGCAAATGAATATAACATCTAATGCATGCTTGCACATGCACATTTACAATTTTCCCCTTTGCTGCTTATTTCAAAAGCTCATTGAAAAAACTAAGTAGCTTCAGTAGAGAAACAAAGCGTTCAGAGACACATCATTTTGTCACATGCATAGTACACATACATAACTTATTTCCTGAATTTTTTTTTCACCATTCCTCACCACCGCATTTGCATATGAAACTTTTTCCCTTGTTAAGTCGTCTACTGTCTCTCTCCTTTTCTATATTATTTTATGCATGTTGGTTGCCAACTAGGGTAAATTATGCCCATGTGAACTTCAAGTTGGCAGATAGGGAAAATAGAAAATGCTGCGTATAAAAAATTCACAGAACAGCTCATCAACAACATCCCTAACCTCCGTTTCTCTGTTTCAACTTGATCATCATCATCATCAGAGTGGATGATGATCATCCCCTAAATTTTTTTGTCTCCAGTGAGGCAGATATCACGTAAAAATTGTGTGTGTGTGTGTGTGTGCACGCATAATATCCTTGCTCTCGTTTGCTATACCTTAGAATAGAAAGCTTATTTTCGTACGTTCCCCTCGAGTTCTTCATCGAAAAAATCTGCATATCAAATGTTCATCTTGCTGCATACCATATAATATATAGAGAAAAACTGGCATCGGAATGCAACATTCAAGGCAGCTTATGATCAGTTTTTTATAGTATGAATAAACGTACTTGCATTGATGTCAAGATACATATTTTGAACTTCAGGGCAAAACAAAAGCGACTTTGTCTAAAAAAAAGAGATATAAGATACAACGAGTATACATCATTGTTGCATGGCTGTTATATTCTCTGTTCATGTTCATACGAACATACACAATTCTAGGATAAAAAGGGAGCTAAAGACAGTCACATCAAAAAAGGAGTAACGACACGGGGAAAGAGTACACTCAAATATATATATTCCTTTCGAAATTATTTGTTAAAAATCCAGCTTCCAATTTTAGCATACATACATACTTTTGTACATTCACAATTCATGAAAAAATTATTCTCTCTAGAGGTTTATGACAAGTTTGAAATATATGCATGGAACACGCATATGTGCTTTACATATAAAAACTTGGAATTGCTACTGACTGAAAAAAAACAAAAGTGCTGCAAAAGGAAACTAATGCCACAACATGGAAACAAGCCCAACCCTTGTGACTTGCAACTTTCTTAACGTTTTTATCTTCTTGTGAGATCCCCACACACGCTCACTCACTCGCACTCCATCATACATTTGGGTAAAGTAAAGTGGAAAATGTATGTACATTTTTATAAAGCGTAATCATGTCCTCATGTGGATTTATCGTAAGTAACTTTACAAATAATGTTCTTTTTTCTTGAGCTCGTGGATAAAAAAATAAGTCGGAAGAAAGTGAAGGATGCTACGGGGTAGAGTTATATAATAATACATTATTATATTCTCTAAGCAATCGCGCAATCTTCTACTATATATACAGTACTGCATTTACATACAAGCCCCCTAACTATTGCTGTGAGAGAAGTAGCTCCTTAAAAAATGAATCGTGGTTGTGAAATACTTGAAATTACTTTCAGCTAAAATACACAGTCACTGACTGACTGAACTTCAAAGTAAGAGATTGTCTTGAGTAGACTTCTTATTTTGCTTTCCCCAAAAAACCTCACATATACTAAACGCATATTATGAGAAGAGATACAATTTGAGATGATGTATACACAATATATTTGTTATCCGTTCTTGTTTCTCCTTTTATAAACCTTTGGTTTCGGTCACAGAAGTAAAAACAAAGTTCAGTTACCTTTACTTTGTTTTTATATTAAGTAAGTGTGCTACATTCAAACTTTAAATCAAAATGAATACCTTAAAGTATTTTTCTAAGTCTTCGATAGATACATAAACTGATGATTTACATATAAGACTAGCATTTAGTATCACTTCCATCAAATGGATATATGTATGGTTATAATGCCATGATTTTATGATTAATATTCAAGAATCTGTTTGTACCATACAGCGATACAGCCGTTAAAAGTCTTTCTTATCTATATCTACTTTCCCAGGCAGGTAGATTTATTCGAAATACGCTCAGCATGCAAAACTCCACGCATACGAGAGACTCACAATCAAAATAAAAAATGTATCAACTGCCAACAAGATGCCCCCTTTTATCTGCCACACCGGTGAGACAAAGATAATTATTATAATGATCATATATGCATGTAACAATATCGCACATTCATGAAAAAATATGTATATGCAGATTACATCACGTACGATACACACAGTACTTTTTCTTCTTGTCTTTAATAAAAATACTTCATAAAGTTTTTGAATCTGATTACAATTTACAATCACTCATACCCATATAGCAGATACGTGAAGATATGATGTTACAGTTCACAATGAATACTCTCTCAATCTCCCCAACATTTTTTGTATGAAAGCACAGGAGAGCTTATATAAAAAGGATGAGTTCTGTTCTGACTACTAATGATATGCATAAAAAGTGTTGGCTTACTGAACTGCTTCCTTCCTTCCTTCTGGCTTCTTTATTTTTCATATGGACATGGACAAAGCCAACGAACGGGAAGGAAAGGGAAGAAAAGATGAATGAATTTTTGGTATATGATGATGATGAATCTTCTTTTTCTTTCTGGTGCCTCGGAAATCTTTTTTGTGCTTATGCAGATTACAAGCCATTGTCTAGAGTGCCGCCTTGTTAGCAGTAAAAGAAAAGGGAAAAAAGATCAAAGTCCATGACTTCCATAATAATTAGGACTTTATAGGCCTCTCATATTCCATTGCAAGATGTAATCCCTGTAAATGGTATAAATATGCAGATTTATGCATGCACATTATGCATCTATTAAATAGATGCAATTCAAAACTACAGCGTTGACTGATGACTGATTACAGTGTATCATGAGATGATGATGATGGTGGTGGTGATGTGATGAGCAAGATGATTGTAAGCAATCATCGTCATCAACTGGTGAGATTGAACGTAAAAAACCGTCTCGAATCTCCTTCATTGCTCGACTTTTTTTTATAATTTTAATGGGATGGTTGATGGTTGAATGTCTCTATGCATATTAAACTGGAGTGCAATCAAATCAGTGAAACAGGCTGAGTTTGATACAACCAGAGAACCAGGATAATTTTTCTCACACCGCATTACCAAGCATTTTCTTCTAACAATTTTTTGCGGGCTTGTCACGGTCATTTTATCATCACCCTATTCTTGCATACATGATGTCAAAAGAATTTTTAGTCTAAATGTAAGCATAATATGCATGCAAGCATGGTTTGGATTGTGTAGTAAATGTATTCTTTTAAATGTGCATGAGTAAAGCACTTTTGTTTGTAACACCTTGAAAAATGAGGTCATTTTTTTCATTTCATCTTCAAGTCATTAGTTTACATTAGCCATGATCTGTTGAACTTTTTGTACGTTAAATTAATACAGAGTTGTCATCAGAGTTTTTTTTTACATATTTTTAACTTGAAAACTCGACTAGTCGACTACCTTGTGTATATCATTTCGCATAATATATAGGAGCAATATATTTTCTTGCAGAATTAAAGAATATGTAAATTCCTTAAATTAGCTACTGACTAATAATGGTTTAAAGTTAAAATCAGAACTTGAACGAACAGAATCATGAAGATACATTGCATAAAGGGTGAAATAAATCAAGATTATTTTATTCCGATACGACGAAAAATTACAAAAAATGACTACTGATGTTGAAAAAGTAATTAGTGACTGATCACTGAAAGAGAAAACTCAATTAACCTGTAAATGCTTTTTTACTTAAAAATATAAAGTAGTTATTTAAGACTTGAGTGAGGGTTGGCAATGCGCCATTTTTCGTTAATTACTTTTACAAAATAAAAAATTTTGAGGCATAAGCAACAATACATCTTCCAAAAATCAAACAAAAAGAATGTTTGTAAAAACAGCTATAAAACTCGAGTTTTTGTAGTCCCATTCCTTACAATTCAAATCAATAATTATGTAAATGTTTTGACTTTCAAAATTGATCTCAATAAAATCTATTATAATGCTGATTTTATTGGTTTTTGAATAACCCTTTCACAAAAGCATTAATGCAATATCGTAATTTCTACTGCTAATAAAACAACTCGAACGTGTGAAAGAAATGAATAAAAAGTATTGATGCATTGTACCATATTGCCATACATAAGTTAATAAATCATTGACCAAAATGAGGTTTTGTACTCGATCACTGCCATACGTAGCAAAATCAACAAGCAAAACATAACTACAGTAATTTATTATGTTTTCTTGATTTATTTCTGGATGAGAATTATTGTCCCTTTATGGGTTGTCAAATTACATGAAAGTCTCAGCAAGCTTCAATTTTTCTAAAGAGGTTTACAAATAGTTTACGATCAACGATAGTTTTTCTTTCGACAATGAAGATATAATGTGAAGTCCACAATTACTTATATTTATTATTGTAATTTACGATTTAACCTCGTCAAGTGATTTAGAATTATTGAGTTACACTAATTTGAAAAATTAAGCTGTATAAAACTCTTTAATACCTGGCAAACATGCGTCATTTTTCTAAGATTCCACAAAACCACTTCACTTCAATTAATTTAAAGTTGCTTGATAGATTTATTATTCTTCGATGCCAAACCTGTAATTAAAGTATCGCATTCTTTCGCAACACTACACCATTTCAACATTTTTTCGTGGTAAAGCATTCTCAGTGAAAACAAAATACGACCAGCAGATTCCATCGAAATCTACTAAAATTACTCGGTCATGAATTCAGAGAAGAGATTTCCATTTTCTCGTAATGAACCTCTCTCAATTCCCTCTCCCAAGTCATCTCAATTCCCCAAATAATACCCACTCAACTCAATCTTCAGCACTCACACGGTGAATACTTTATGCAACCACCAACACTTTAATCATCGCCACACATTTTCATGATAAAGCACATCGAACTGATAATTGCAGCATTATTTATAGGAGATTGTAAGTTGTAAGCACGATCAAGCCATTTCAAGTCACGGACAAATATTAACTGCGAAACCCGAAACATCTCTAAAATGAGCGTTTTCAAAATCCAAATGAAATGTACAATAGTACATTAAAAAGCTTCAACGACGCCTTTCCATACAAAAGTGCCTCTAGCTGGGGAGCAAATCGAATGCAAAGAAACCTACGTTGATTAACGCATCTCCTATACATTTGTATTCCGGGAGGCATATTTTGTTAACTTCATGTCCAACTCACACATATATATAATAGTCAATATGCATACCAAACGGCCCTAGAAAATGACCACAACGATCAAGTAGTCTTCTCCTCCCTTATATGGACCACGATCACGATAATATTATGCATATACATACCAGCAAGTAGTCTTCTTTGGCTCGAGCTATTAGTGCTCCTGCATAACGTCAAGAAACGTGAAAGAATAGAGACTGCTTCTCTCTCCACTTTTTCCATGCATGTAATAATCAGAAATCATCACGATGGTGTCCGTAAGCCGTATGAAGAGAGAGAGAGGAGCCGACTAAACAAGCAAAAAATGGTTCAGGGAGACGAAGAAAAAAATCTTTAGAATATGATTAAGAATCCAATATAACTCCTATTTTCCGTCAGCATTCATGTACACATAATATATATAAATGTTACATCCACAAAAAATAAGCTGGGTAGTACGTAGTACGTGCACATGCACCATTAAAAAGTAAACAAGTGCATCACGAATAAAAATGATGAAGAAACATGTGTGTACTTCGTACTGAGACGCGGTTTAAGGGAAAAGAAAACTCACTCAGATCAGGATGAAAGAGGAACTATACGCATACAGCATATAAACATATAGATATCAGATATAGAAACGGAAGAGAGAAAAAAATATAAGCGTAGTAACTACCACAAAAAGACAATGCAAGATGATGATGAAGAAGCTAACAAAAAAATCATGTGTGCTCTCCTTGTTTTCTTTCATTTTTCTCTTACCCCATTCACTCTCCAAGAAATATTGTTTCTTATTGCAACTTTGCTTTCTTGCTTCTAGAGTTGTGGAAGTATTATGTACAATGTACAGCTTTTTTCTCTCTTGTGAACGCATCAAATGCATAAATCCATATTGGATGAAGGACTGTACAAGGGTTGGTAGTTGTGTGGTGATGATAATGATGAGCATAATAATGATTTGTCGTACAGAATGATTTTGTACATGCCCTCTGGCCTTTGCATCCTGTCTTATTATTACAATTTCTCGTTGTAATAAGAACCAACTATGTAATTTCAATTTTCGTTCTTTGTGCACAAGACTTTTTGACGAGATTTTGAAAATCATTCATGTCATATAGATATAGTATATACAGATATTATGCAAGACGTTGAATTTGAATGAAAGTTGTAGCATTATATAATATGTAATAGGATTACATATAGGGTTTCAAATCACATAATCAGATGAAATAAGCTACTATGCCCAGCAACAGCGTCATTTGAGAATGCCTTATCAGGAGGATACACAACATTCAAGCTGCTGTCTTGAAGCCCTGCCCTTTTTATCATTTTACATTTACATCTTCTACACAACACCACATCACATAACCTTTGGAACCTTGGCTTTGGCTTCTTTTTACCGAACAACTTCACCATTGATGATTTCTCAAAGTCTGTAGCAGGATTACATTAAAAGCGCGTACTTTTTTTCTGCTTCTTTTTTTTAGCTTGCAAAGGAAGGTTGGATGAAGGGAAGAAAAATGTAGCATGTTCATACGCATGGTAAAACCCCCATCTTCTAGTAAAGTAATCATTTTCTTTCTTGATCTGTCGAGATGATATAAAAAGGAACAGTCAACAGCGCGAGTAATATAACAACCATTATATTTCGTAGTCGGTTTGATGCTCACCATTTTTTTTTGTTCCATGCACCTGAACATACAATGTACCTGTCTTGTATTTATGATGTATCCGCCAGCTAACTACCTTAAAGCAAAGGCCACCACGCCATACTACGTCATATCAGAAAAAAAATGTCGATTGGATCTGTTTTGTGGTAAGCAAAAAATCAAAGTTATTGTGTGTGCAAGTTGAAGTAAAGCAGCAGAGAGTGTTTTTTCATGAGGACAAACAAAGTTGGGCTTGGCTTGTTTTTTTATTCGTTTTATCCTCTCGCACTCATCCAACTTTCTTTGCGGTTTTACCTTCATTTTCCTTCTTCTCTCCCCCATTACAATTGTATCAGAATGAACGATCAAAAAAACTTTTTACTAGTAGGCTTGGAGTTAGAACGTGTTCACTGTTCAGGTTATTCCCTACATACTCATGCTTCTTCTCTTAAATTTACCGATTTGTAATCACGGCTTGTAATGGAGAGATGCTATCGTATCATAATCATAAACTGATTATTAAAAATATGAAGCTTGTGTACCTTACGCTTATGTGGATAATAACAATAACTCATGTACAAGAACAGTATTTTTGACTTCCCTATTTCATTTGTGCCCAATCACTATAACAAGAAACGCTTTTCAGTTGACTAGTTGGAGAAGATGGAGATCGAGGGCTTAGATAAGTATAACACCCACGTACTTGTGTTGTGGGTTGTGATTGTCAGTGAGCATTGTAACTAGAATTGAGTCAATAAAGGCTTTCAAAATGCGTTTTCAAACTCAGTCTTGTCCAATTCTCGAAACGAAGGCATTTGTTTAGATGATTGCATATTTGCAAATTTCTTGCACAATAGCTAAAATTTTGTAAGTACATGAATAAGGAGATGGCGACTGACGCAAAGAAAAAAGGTGCCACACGGGTACTTTCATCTTAAACATTTGTAATCTGTAACAGATGGCAAAGAGTCAGAACAACAAAATTTTCTTCAAAGCCGGGATTCTCGCCTTCAGGCATACAACTTTCATTGGAAGAAGAACACAAAAAGAGCTGGTATAATTATGGATTTCTGCTCAAACATAACATAAGGCACCAGCAAGTTTAACAGAAAAACTATGTGTTCTTCAGTTGTTGCCCTTGTTTTTGAAAATCTTTTCTCTCTTTCTTATGACGTGCCTTTTAGCTCAAAGCAAAAGTAAAGTTAGTAAAATAATTATTGTTGATATGAAAGTTTTGTATAAGGCATCCAGGATGAAAGTACTTTATTGGCCTTATTATTACAAATCTTGACTGATCTTTGGGAGGAGAAGGTTAAGGCAAGAACACAAGCCATGGCATACGACAGAAAATATGAGTAATATCATATAATATCATCTATAAGAAAAAAATAACTTTGATTTAGGACCGTAACTTAGCCTGTAGGGTATTTAACAAGACGAGAGAGCCTTTTTTATGGATCATTTTTTTCAAATAGTTCAGACAGATCTTTCCTGTGTGTATGCAAGCGCGTGTTAATAATATTAGCCCTTATTCTTTCTCTTCCAACTAGCAGGGCATTCCTTTTGGGTACCTTTTTAAAGAGGCCAAATTATCAGTTCGACTGCTAAAGATGAATGATGGGTTTGCAATAACTCTCAATGAAATGAAGGCACAAGGCTCACACACGGAGACGGATAATGACTGTAATAAACCAGCTCTAAATAATATGAGTCCTGGATTTTCAACGTCCTAGAACTTCTCTGTTGACTCATATTCAGAAAAAAGGGAACCGAAGAATTTGTATTGATCCATTTACAGGCGTAATTACAAACACGCAGAGTACATTTTTTTATTTAGACGAAGGAAGAGTATATATAAGGCGTGTGTGTATGCTGTTTCTATTCCAAAAGCTTTGTAAAAAGGGTTCATCACATTGAATCACATAAGTCAAAAGCTAGCTGGTTAAAACAGTAATGTGTATTTGGTGCAAAACATGGGAGACGGGCGATATAGTAAATATGCTTAATAAAAATGGAATGGAAACTGACTTTCCTTTGACAAGATGGGGCGTGAAGAATGATGACAGGAAAAGAACAGTCCATTACTTGCGATGACGGTGATGACATTACATGATGTTTTAAATGCTTTTAAGACCTTTAATTTCGCACCAATAAATAATAGTATTTGATGTAATTTTGTATTGAAAACTTTCGTTTTTCTAAATTTAGTGAGGTAAATTACTGTAATTAGACAAGTAAATCACAATTCGAGTGTCAAAGCCTTGATGTTCTGATCACAGGCTTGTGAAATGAGCTCAAAAATACCGAAACAAGTACAAATTTAATTTTCAGCAAGTACCACATAATTTAGTAGTGGTTCCTCCGAATACCAGTTCAAAATACCATTCTTGATCCCTACAAAAGCCTTCAACCTTGAGACTGTTTGGTATCTGAACTTAATACCTCCTACAAATATGTTACACATTTTTTGACGGTTCTTGACTTGATTTTTCTTTTAAAAAATAGATAAAAAAGGCTTTTGTAGCGACAAGGGGAACAGTGAAGTCAACCGTGGAATTCCTTCTCTACAAAAAATTTCTTATCGCTCTCCACTATTCAGAAATATCCTTGTAAATTGTAGAAGATGAATGTTCTAAAAATGCAGACACAGAAAAGATTTTTGTCGTATGACAAAAATAGGAAATAATTTAGGTTCAACAACAACCCTGTGAGACTTGGGACAGACACATGTTTTCAAAACAAATTCTACAACCCTGGGAAATTTTTTTTGGAAACGTGAGATGAAAAACATGTATGCTTTTCCACATGAAAGAAAGAAAATCCGAAAGTATCGTAAATCAGAAGCTCCTTGAAGAAAATGCGTTGAAGTATGAATTACTTTGAATACATTCCAACATGCGTAAACATAGAATTTTTTTCTTACGTGTTCCATTCACATTTTGACTGACAATCCTTGATGGTGTAGCATTGCTGCTGCTACCGTTATTCCCACTCAGTTGAGGATTACCACCCGAAGCTGGTGGGTGGGACGGGATTACGTCATCCGAAGTTCGGGATGTCAACCCAGAGGTCGAGTTTCCACCTGATCTGTTACCTAATGCTGAATTGGGGTTGTTTGAAACAGTTGGATCTGATGCTGGAGGAGAGTGGTTTTGAAAATGTTGTGACTTCATAGAATTTTGGTGATAAGATGAACCTCCGCCCGTATTTCCACCTAATCCGGTGCTGGTTACTTTTGGAGCGTTATGGGTTTCAAATGGCAGTGCCGTATCTGAAATTGAAACGAAATGAAAACTAGACTTTATCAAGGGATTAGGTTTACCTGCACCCTTCAACAAAAAATATAGCATTGTTTGCTTTGCACAAATAGTATGAGTGATATATTTATGCACGTAACATGTGTGCATACACGATTTCCGTGCTTATGACATTTTGATAATCCCCCTTTTACACATTTTTAGATGACAAACAACTTTTGGTTGGTACACCTCTATAGTGTATGCATCACACACAGCTTAGCTTGATTAAGATAATGATAATGTTGACATGACTAATGAAAATCAAATGATGAAACATGTTTTATGCCATGTCTTGTCAGCTAACCTACGATGAATTTCTCTGGATATTGTGTCATTCTTCTTGTCATGAGTATAGATAATAGTATAGTAGAATAGGGTATATCCTGTTTTTCCTTATCGCATCAAAACATTTTCAAAATGAAGTATTGAATGCCTCATTTCTTTTGCAGCTACACAGTAAGAAAACGAGAGAGTCATCAGTCAATGGAAAATTTGGAAAAGGACATGATTTCTACGGCATACAGAGTTCTTAATGTTTGCCTCATTCAATACATGCTACATCTGTCATCCATACCAAAACTGACATGTTTGTGTACACTTTGTAGTATATCTACATGACGAATATTTGTAACTTTGACTTTTTTACAGAGTAGGAAGGAGAAGGTTGAAGACTGGACTTGAGAGGCGAATATAATGTATGTATTTATGCATCTGACTGAATATTTCATTTATACATTAGGTATTAAAGCTTTTATATGAATGCACAAATAATCTTATATAGACTGCTCAAGAAAAGAAACTATTCTTAAGAAGATGCGCTTAAAAAGTATGTATGTTTGAAAAGTTTCTAGTAAGCAAGGTAGGCCAAAGACACTGTTGCACTAAACTGGAATTACTCATCAATTTTCATGATACCTTGTTTGGTCATTGTCAATTGTTCCAGAACATTTTTATCTCGTCGAAAAACTCTTCCTGCCTTTTCTTTGTTTGGATGTGTGACAGAAACATGGTATATTGTTCATGAAGAAAGGTTTATTGTAAATAAAATCCACAAAAAAACAGACCACAAAACACATATCTTGAATTGTACCATCCGTATAAATCGGAAGCATAAAAAATCTTCCTGCGTTTAAAAAATGCGTCATATTGTCATACGTGTGTACACACACATGCTGTGAAGTGTGGTTAAAGCTATATAAACTTTATTTGTTAATATCAAAACGCGCATTGTCTCCTGGTTCCGTTTTTCGAGTTTATTGCTTTACTGTATTTTTATCTGTAGCTGCTTTTACATGACAGTTGTCACACGATTAATTGGAGCTTATAGGGATTAGTGTAAAAACTTCCAGATAGTATATGGATCACATCACCGTAACACATACGCGTGCATGACATGTGCGTGATGAAACTTTGACAGACGTCGCCAAACTTCTTGTCCTGTCCACGTTGTTAGTGCACACCTGGACTGTGAGCTTTAAAACGCGGTCAATCAATCAATTTAAGCACAGTCATGGTAGTAAAAAAGTTACGTATTCATATGCACTAAAAATCTATTTTAGGCTTGACTTTTATAAGGATCAAAACGGCACGCTACACGCCCTCACCCTCCTACTAAAATATTGGGAAAGCTGATGTTGGGAAAAGTGAGAAATTCACTACGAGCTGAAGCACTTTTGCTTAAAGGAAGACAATAGTGATGAAAGTAAATGAAATAATATATGGTTTTGCAAAGCAATAAAAAGCTCATTCTATCTTGTGCTTAACTCCAAAGGTTAAGCAGAGGGATCAACATGAGAAGAAAAAAGATGGCAGTAATTCACCAGTCCTCCCGACACGAAACAAGATTCAGTAATCAGATGCTTTGTAAACCGTCACTAAAAAGAATATTTACCGCTGAGCCCAGAGTCCTTCATCACCTCAAGAAAAGGGATGAATTAAAAAAGGAAGAAGAAGAAGAACGAATCCTGTTTTTCACTTCACATTTGCTCATGCTTCAATGTACATATCTCCATAGCTTATTTCTCCCAACACGACATTTATTGTTAGCTGCTTGAGCTAGTTAATAAGATAGAAGTTCCAAAATTGTAACTACTCTTGTACGGTAATGGTCTGTCCATTCATGTATGTACTTATGTATGTATATATCTATCTTATGTGTTAACTCATCGTCATCATCACTGCTCTTCTACTTTTACACTTGACCCATTCTTCCATAAACTACAGCAATCTCAACAGATTAAGAAGCTAGACGACAGGTATAGTGCACCTTTACCTGAGCATTAAAATGATACAGTATACACGGTTCAGGAATGAAGCCAAAGAAGGATGAGGATTGCATCTTTACTTTAGAACCAAAATGAAAGATTTACGATGCAGAGATGGAACATAAAGATATAATCAGTTTCTTTGGATATTTTAGTATGTGACATAAAAAGGAGATGGGAGAGAGGGGACAGATTCAATGAAAAAAGATCCCACGGTATATAAAAATGAGCCGGCAAAAAAATATCAACATTTTTTTCTTACTTGCAACGGGTAAAGTTGGTGAATGTGAAGGATGATAAGGTAAACCATTAGCTGGAATTTGGTGATGTGTAGGTGAAGGTCCTCTGTTTGCAGGGGTTGGACAAGCGGCTGCCAATGTTGCTGTTGGCATTAGGGATGAGTGGTTAGCAACTGTAGTGGCAGCAGCGGATGACGAGACGACGGTTCCACTTGCATGACTAAGATTTATTGGAATTCCATTATTACTAACGTTATTATTATTAGTGTTATGACCACCACTACTACTCAGATGATTTTGATGATGATGCTGCTGCTGATGATGTTGATGATGGTCATGTGGGGTGGGAGCGACAATGTTGACAGGTGAGAAATGTGACTTGTTCAGTTGTTTCAGATTCGAGCCAGCCCCAATACTTTTGGATAACGGGAAAGGTTCCATTTTTACTGCTGGTGGCAATCCTAGTGGTGGAGGTGGGTAGGAGAGCTGATGATGTTGATGGTAGTGTTGTTGACTGCCATAAGAATCATTTCCAAAGTTTCTCATTTTTGTGGATAAAAGTTGGGTGAAGGGGATGATGATAATATGATATTTCGATGATAATGATATAGGGTGCCTCAATTCCGAGGAGAGATGAAAGGAAGCAGGATATATAGTTTCACTAGATGATCTTTAGTCCAACTTGCCTAGGAGAAGAAAAAATTGGTGAGCTGGATTTGGATTCGGATGATAATGATGATGCTGTCATCCAACCGAAGCGACCAACGTTGGCCAACAGAAAGACAACTTTCTCCAGGAACTAGCGACAGCAATTTTGTTAGTTGAACGTATGATACTAATGATCACTCGGAGAACTGTGTGTCTGTGATGATGACTTAATGATATTGTTATTATTGTTTTGTTATGGAAAAAAGTCCCTCGCGCAATATTGCCTGAGTGTGAGTATTACACTGTTTCACTGGTGAATACGAATCCAAGTGTATATCGCTAATGTCAATGTTTCTTTCTATCATTACCACGAACGACCACCACTACCAAATTTCAATTTACGCTCTTCTCATCCAATCTGAATGGATCCCTAAAAAAGTTTCATATTCCATTGCCACCAGGATGAGGAAAGGAAATGGAATATTGTTGAAGCCCAAATGTCTTTATTACCTAAAATTGGTTTTCCCTTTTCCCTTAACGGTTCCACGATCATTGGCACATCTTTTTTTCCGAAATGGTGATGATGGTGATGCGTTCTAACTGAAATGATGTGCTAAGTTAGAGTTCCTGATTCACTTGCTCGATTCGTGCATTTCTTTTAATTTAAC
>JAANSM010001011.1:0-21428 GCA_036850725.1 Orchesella villosa | reverse complement strand
ATACAAAACCGCCTATTATTACGTACAGCCGTGCATTATAAGAAAAATAAATCTTCGTGATTAAATTTATTAGAGCCAATATAAAACAAAGCAAGTCGCATAAAATATTTAAAAAGAATGGAACACCCGTAGAATATGAACTTCCTAAGAAGGGAGGTACTGAACACAGCAAAATTTTGCAACACGTTTCTCCCGAAATAGATGAAGCCTGAAAAATAGCCTATCATCCTTCCTTCACTTGAATAGACCATGACCATATTTTTTCGCTACAAAAGGCACTCATTTTGTATTACAATCACGAGCATTCGCACAGCAGCACGGCACGAGGGAAAGCAGGCAGGATGTCACAAATTGCAGTGTAATATAGAAAAATCCGGGTATTTTAGAGACATTATTGAAACATCCGGTACGAAGTGAGGAAAGAAAAACTAAAGAAAAAGACAAACACATGGAGGATAGGAAAGTTAGTTAAATTGACAACGGAAGAAGATAATCCCGACGGGACTAGCTAGAGATTGTTTGGTTGGTTCATATTCTCTAGTGAAACTTGGATACTTTTTGTTCAAATTTTTTACGCATCGATGAATGTTCCGTTGGAAAGGAATTCAAGTACCTCCTTTATAGCTTGGCACTCCACAAAAAATCGGCATTGTCACTGTTGACTGTCGTGACATAGCAAAATATAATATGTGACTCAAGCTCAAGTCAGTTCCCTCCCTGCACAATGTTGTGTCAAACCTTAATTTTCTCCCATCTCAGCTCTGGGCGAGGAAAGTAGTAGAAAAGGAAGGTTTGTATACGAATGCCCCGTCCCATTACAATGACACATAACACAGGATGCAGGATATGGCATATATGATCTAAGTAACGTAACAAGGCTTAAGTTTCATCGTGTCGCGAATGCAAGAGCCAGACATGTTTCATTGCCATCGCCAGTAACAAGAATAGGAAGCTCTACATGGAGAGTCAACAGATTTTTTTGAACGTTGTGTACATATGTGCTAAAAAGGAAAAGAAATTAATTAACCGTACGGTTCTTTGCTTTTTTTACGAGATACTTTTTTTTGCTTCACAGTAACTGGACACTACCACATCAGCAAAAGATGTGCACTGGCTCCATGTGAGTTACCTGGAATCCAGAGCTCACTGCTCAAGTTGACGTCAAGTTGTGACCAGAGTCGTGATGAGTTCAGCTGTTATACGTGCTGTGACTCTGATGGATGTAATTTTCACAGCTCAGCCCGAGGAATTCATCAAGTTAAAGCATCTTGGAGAATGACTTTTATGTTCATTACGTCTCTTCCAGCAAGCATTTTTTTGCCTTTTGGAATCCTCATAATAAAATAGTTATTCAGCTAAGCAAAAGTGCGTATATATCGACTAAGATTAATGTATGCAAGTATGTAGGTATGTATATGAGATCTCTACAAGAGATCCATCTTCAAGAATAAATTGGATTCTCTCAACAAGAGAGGCTTCTCTATTCTTTAGCTGGGAATGAGTGAAAGCTGATGATGGTGGAATGCAGATAAAAGGGCAATACAATTTCGTAAAACTAGGCGACAATCAAACTCATAAGGTGCAGAGGTAAAATGTCAAAATGGCAGCATAAAATCATTAATTTACTCTTCAATACTAAAAGTATGCATGTGAAGTGGAGTTTGGTTATCATTCATGCGACACACATTATTACATATTCATATTCCTTGTACCTATAAGTTAATATATAGGCATCGCATCAATATCGAACGACCTATAATTCATATATCCTTCCTTGTCAAATCTTGTTAACTTTAATTCACCAAATGATGACACGTATGCTCAGTTTCTGCAGTTTATATGCAAAACATTATGTTTAACTAACAACGATAAATTGAGTCAGAGTTTTCGCACATCTTTGAAACTAAGTTGGACGAGCCATTCCAAAAAGTACTAAAGTTATTAAGGGAAAATTAAGAGGCTTGTTTCCCATTAGCCAAATGGTGTTCTATCGATCGGATCAGAAGAGCTCTTCAAGAGTAATAGAGATTTATAGCTATACACAATTCCCCCAAACTATCTCCACCTCCTAACATTACATGGATTCCTGTTTGGACTAAAGGCTGTGTGAAATCTTCATTATACCAAGACTTTCAGAATTCCATTCGAAACACTGTATATAAGGAATAATTAAAGGAGTGAAAAGGATTCTGTAAAAGGGAGGTGGGTATGGGTATGTATCTTGCTATATATGGTGTAATCTCCTTGTTTGAAGCTGTGTGAATATTGCAGATTTGTGCGGCAATGCAATACAATACACAATAGGTTGATGAAAGTGAAAGGAGGAATTGGTTGTTTGCTATAAATCCAGCTCTACATATTTCAATACTATAGAGAAGCGATGCGATCCTATTTCACTATAACCAGCCAATCGCAAGGTCATTGAATAGGAGAAAGTCATTGAGTCGTAATTCTTTGAAAGCTCTCGCCTCTTGAAAATCTCACTGATGATGTGGAGTTGTAGATTGTAGTTGTTGAGTTGCCATTTAAGCTTTGCACATGGTTGGTTGGTGACATGTTATATTCAAGAGGGTAACTTTCGTTCTCTAGCTTGGATGCAATACCTTATAATACCGCTGTTTCATACATGGTTCCTCATCATTTTGGTATTAATTGAACATGAGCACATCATCACGGATATGCTAGAATTAATCTAAATGAAAACATAAGCTAGCCTTTCTTTTAAGCTTCCTATTCTGTGAAAGATTATGAAACAGAAAAATTCAGTCTGTTATCTCGACTTTGATGCATGAATGGAGTTTAATAAACCGGTCGACTACTATTCTAATAATGCCACAGATATATCCATAAGGATGAATAGGCTCATTATATATTCTCAAAATCTTCTAATCTAATCTATCACTCTCATCAATTTATTATTTCCTGTAGCGGATACGGATAAATTTTAAAACGTTGAATGTATGCACCCAGTCTACTGTAAGAGTGTATAACGAAATATAAGCATCCACTCGATTTTTATGAATTCAAAGGGTTCAAGGTTCAACTTCAACATTCTATTCCATACTTATTAGTAAAGAAGATGCAAGGGCGTTGAGTGTTTGTTTCTGCATGAACAAATATTTCTAATTCAATTTGGAAAACTGAAAGTTCTTAAAATCAATTTGTTTATTTGTATAAACAGCCCAATGTTCCGTCGTTCAGAGAGTGGAATAGTAAATTGTATTGTAAGATATTGGAATTAAAAGTTTTTTTTAGCTAGTCTTCAAAGGAAATACTGAACTATACTTTCACTTTCTTCAGCTAAGCTTTAATAAGCTATACTTTCACAATTTTAAAAGGAGTATTCAATGTCACCTAGCTAAATTGGGACCTAGTGTGACGGGTTCTCGTCTCATTCGGCTCATTCGACTGTAACCAATAGGGGCATCATGAGAACGTGCTATATCTACAACACAAGAACTGCTTTCATAATATGCTTTCTCTACCGTTTTTAATACATTTTACATCTACATCTGATGCTGCTTAAAAGCAATATTTACTCATGAAGAAAACTATCGATTACGTTAACGTTCTTTCTTTAATTAAGACATTCACCAAAGAACGGAGTACTCGCAGCTGGACGTTTAGTACGTAATATATTATTTACATATGAATCTGAGCAATGCTTCTATTCCATCCGTTCCACAAATTTATAACCACACAGCCAAGTATAGTATTACTTGTACAGTAGGTCAGCTCATGTCAAATCATTTCTAATTGAGATTGTGGTTATGTTATGACATGACTAATTAATTATGTCTGAACTAACACGTGTTCTTGCGGAAATAGATGCTTTCACGGTGCCACATCATGCCACGTTAAATGTTTTGTAAATATCAAATCCTGATAACAGTGACAGAAAGGATCCAACATGGCTCACTTCTGCCAATGGGAAGCTAAACAATGTGGCAAGGAATGGTTGTCCTCTTGAGAAACATTACATCATATTGGTGAAGTATACGTGCTATGCTGCTAAGTTTTTCTTTCCTTTGATAAGATAGCAATGTGTTACATTGGTTTATACTGTATTGGAGTGTTTAGCACTATGCAAAAGTAACAAAAGTATATATAATACGTAGTGTTAACATAACATGTATATGATTTGATTTGTTAATTAGAATATTATTCTTCAAATTTTCCGTACTAGTATAAAAATTATTGTCTCAGTCAACAGTGCTGTACATGTAGCTTGAATAATAATTACAATTACAAGTGTATATAAAATCGCTTCTGAAAAATCTGTAATTCATACTTTTTAATTTTATTACTCCTTAATTTTATAATGATGTAACTACAATTCATAATTTAATTTACAAATGCAAATACAAATCAATACTAATTATTTTACGAGTCATTGTATAGTGTAGATTTTGAAAAATATAAACTTCTTTCGAAAAATACATGCATACACCACTGTGAGTTTCTTTTCTGGTTGTACTTAATGATTTTTGGGTCGTATTTGCTTTCCATTGCCCGTCATTCAACCGTGTAAATAATAACGCAACCTTCAATCGTCCAATCTCAATAAATATTGTTTCTCTGAAGCGAATCCAAGTCATTCGTTCACGATTTAAAGATCAACTCTAGCACCAAGTAGCGGAATATCCTGCAACTCCGTTTTCAAGCATAAAAACTCGCCACATACGCACATAATAGCGATTGCGACAGCAGTTAGCAACCACCAGGATATCTGATTATGGGAGATATCCATTATACATCCAAGCTACGATTAAATGAATGGTAAAGCATGTCGCAGTAAAATCCAGACATTGCTTGGTCCGTCTCACAACTAACCACAAAGCTGCAGATCTGTAACAAGTGTAAATCAGAAAATAATGAGATTTAATCGTGGATTCTTGCGTCTGGCGATGAGAGCATCAATTTGAATCATAAATATAGATAACCTTACCCAGTTAATGCAGTCAATATATATGAAATCACGCTAACAAACCCCTGTCCATCCCCAAAGCCCAGCGCCTGAAAAGAAATACAAAAAAGTCAATTATTACTTTGTCATTTGTACTGAATTGAAGACAATACTCATTTATTATACATTCCCTTTTATACCCAATTTGTCTTACCTTATAACTAAATATTCTACTCAACGCTGTTTCTGATCCCACAAACACAGAGCCCAGAAATAGCATTAAACAAAACACAAAATAAAAGAATGTCTGCACAGCTACAATCTGGCAAACGATTAGGAAAGGATCCCATATCGTAATACGAAATTGTCCACCTCCCATCACAGATCCTAATTAAAATGACACCCGCACCGCACCCTTTGCCCGTCACTTGCGTCCCTACACCCTACCACTGGTAAATTGTTGGCAGACGGGTTGACCACTATCAACAATCACTCACCACTCACAAGCCTTTCAACACCATTGATCATTATCAAACCATCTTAAACTAATCACTCGTCACTCGTATGCGCATGTCGTATTGAGTCAGTAAGTTGAGTTATAACTTCAGGCAGGGAACGGTAATAAGTCAAAACCTTTCTATGAATGATGAAGCTTTATCGATTGTTGATTGTCGATTCAATATCCTGCCAGAAAACGGATGTGGGAAGGTTATTCGTTAATTTTGATTGTGAGCAGTGTGCTAAAACAACAGGCAATGAATGTTATTTGTAATTTTTATCGAATTAGAGGAATATTATACCAACATACAACATACAACATAAGTCTTTCAGATTCCAAAGTACAATCACAATCAAAGAAATTATTTAACTCACCAGGTCTCTATGTCCAATGCTTTTCACCTTCAATCAATTATATTTTTAACATGGATAGATGATAGGTAAACTAGATGTAAAATTACAGGAATATTTAGACTAGACTGATCGTAAGTTATCAACAACCCTCGTCACCACCTTAGAATTTTAATCCAGATGATGGACAATCTGTCGTTGTTTACTTTCCACTTTTCCACCGCCGTCTATCACAATTGTAGAATTACTCAATGTCTTTTCTTAAGACACTCCGGTGGGCAGTCCTGCTGCATTACCATTTTACCGATTTTACCATGTATTTAAACATGAGATCATCTATATCTATTCTCGACCTTGAATATTTTTCCTGACTCATGCGATTTAGTTTGTTCAGGAAAAAATGGGCAAACAGTTGACAGTGGAAATGGCAAACGCTAACTATCAACTATACTACTCCACCTCATAAGCTTTTCTATGCAAATCCAGTTCGGTGGATGCAAATGCACACGTAACGTTTAGAATGCTGCCCACACAAGTAGTTGCTGGTAGAGATATGCTTGAGCTTGGCATTGACGGATTTTGGATCGATTGCAGGGATGAGGATATGAAAAGTTCCCTTCCGTTTTCTAGCATGTCTAAAACCAGCTGAGAGTCTAATTTAGAGTCTAGTTCTCCAGTTGGGTCCAGTTGAGTGGACGTGTGATAATGGAGTTGGAGACGGATACTGATTTTGTAGTTCGAGTTCCAGAAGTAAGTGGGTTGTAACTTTAAAATGATTTGTTTTACAAGATTTGCATGCATTTTACATGCATGCAGTCAAACCTTTTTGAATGATTAAGGATAAAAGGATTCATTCATTTTTGGTTTTACTTGTTTTTTTTAGGTTTGTATACCACAATGACCACAGACCCGCTTCCGGCTCCAGAACAAATTGTTGAATGTATATTTCATGATGACAACTATGAACAAAGCATATAACAGATATCTAGTCGCTTTATGGGTTACCGGCACGGCAGTGAGTCTCATCTCTCAAGAATTTTGATTGCCTGAAAGTGGAAGTCACAACCTTTTAGTCAGTATTCAGCATTTGCAAAACTATGTGCAGTATTTCGTACGACAAGTAACACAACCGGTCTGTAAAAAGATTTAAGTTTATAGCTTCGATTGATATAATCGATTGAGGGTGATATCCTCTATTCAACCCACCAAAACTAAGAAACAAGATACACTTCGTCAAGTCAGTAACCTTTATCACTCCCACGCCTCAAAGTATATCACGTTAAGTAGTGAGTGACAAAACATTTCTTTAGTCCTGTAAGTTTTCCACTTCATGCGCTCTCGCATGTCTTAAGTAGAAAACCTAAACTGACCCCGTGAAGTCCTACCAAACACTAAAGATAAAATGAAACGGTGATATTTTGTCATTTGTAGGTAAAACGGAAAAGCCCATGCCCATGATAACAAGTAAACGAGTTGGACCCACCGTCTGACCTCGCGTCAGATTTTAAAACAGAAGCGGCACCAAGTCTACTTAAACGCACAGCTATGGTTTCGTTTGGAGAACAGTTAAAAATTCTTTTGTGGAAGAATTGGCAGCATCGTAAACGTAGCAAGGTATATTAGCATTTTTTAGATATTCAATAATTTATGCATATGCTATATACCGTTTACTCTAGTTTATTTTTGAATTGAATTATGTTTTTTAGATACGTCTCATTATCGAGATACTATGGCCGCTGGCTCTCTTTCTTATTCTGATGTGGGTGCGAACCCGGGGGTTGAAATACAAGGAGAATGGATGTAAGGGCATAGTTTGATAAATTAAAAAAAGTATCTTGCTAATATCTACAATCGTAAAATCTGTTGTTTTGGGCAGGCCATGTAGTCGAAAAGGCGTTACCGTCCGTCGGGGGGTTTGATTTTCTGCAAAACTACTTGTGCACACTAAATAATACGTGTCATGATGACTATATTGAAAACACAGATGAAAGAAGATGGGAAGGCGCGTTGTAAGCACGCACACTTCAATGCTAGCTTTTCACATTGATTGTTGGTTTGAATCGGAGTATAAATATGCATTCACCGAATTCACCCCCTTAATCGTCTTTTTCTTTTGTACGTTTTGCATAGATTGGTCAAATTCATCAGAGAAACTACACCATTGCTGAAGGACATCCTAAAGACTGAAGAAGGCAGAACAACGATTGTTCAAGGCTGGGCTCTTATTATGGACTACTTTAAAATTGTCAGCAGCCTCCAAGTTACCGAAAGTCTTTATAAATTAGGTACGTCATTGATCACCCAGAGCTGGCAGGTTCCAACTTTCCGTAAATTCAAACATAATTTACATAATGGTTATTTACTGGTATCTTTATTAGGCAGTTTCCAGTTACGAGACTTGTTGACACCTGAAGGCTTGGAACAGTTTCGTAATAGTATAGGATCGTATGGTTCGTTGTCCTCAGAAGATATAGAAGGGTTTTTAAATGTAACTGTCCATATTAAAGAGTTGCATCAGGTAAAAGAACTGAGTGGAATGAATATTTATTTACGTTATATTACAGAATTTGGGGTTCGGTTATTGGTTATGTTAATTTGAAACTTTAAATTTTAAATCTTTAGGAAACTGTCTCCGCGATTTTAGAGGATTTTAAAAACGAGGAATGCGATTTTAATAAAACTTACGACTTGGTTTCGTTCCCAAATGAGAAAATCTTTGAGACCTTATGCAAGATGGATCGGTCGACAGCTCTTACGCTTATGTTTGTGTACAATACCTATTTGGATCGAGCAGGCTTATTGAACAAGGTATTTTATTTGTTAATAAAGCTATGTATGCTACGAGTTCTCTTTATGACGGGTTTTATTTAAAGTTAAAAATTACTAGGTATTATATTAATATCATATATATATGTTGCAGCTAAATACAAAAGGGAATGCTGAAGAGAAACTTAAACAAGAGAGGGATGGTCTACTGATGAAAGCGATGGACTTTGATTTCACAACTATTAGTAAATTAGATCAACTTGGTCGGTTAGTTACATAAAAGTATATTGAGTTGGACATAGTTTCAGTAAAATTATGAGTTGTGCTGTCAGAATCACTTGATCGCATTTAACAAGGAGTATTTGTTTCACGTAGGAAATTTTTGGACCTTGGAAAGACAATCCGTAGCTATAATCATGATAATTTAACTAGTTTGGAAGTCGGTGGTGCTGTTTTATATGAAGGACTGTGTGGACTAAAACTGAAAGGTGAACAGAGTTTATTTCGTGTTGATACTGGAGATCCTAATAGGTACTTATATGCATTAGTACTCATTGCGCGTTATGTATACTATTTTATACTAGCACAATGGTCTATGTAAATGTATCTATTTCAGATATGATACTTTGCGTGATCGATTGAAAGACTGGAATCCAGATCATCATTACGAAAATGACCCTGACATATCAGCGTCATGCAACGCGATATTCAAGAGATTGGAATCAATGCCAATTTCGTCAGTTGTTTGGCGACAAATTAAACCGATAGTCAGAGGGTATATATATTATGCACCGGACACACCAGCTACCCGTTTGATAATGGAAAAGGTCAAAGAAAAGTTTATGCAGTTTCGGGATTTAGAGTCCAGTATTAACTTGGTGGTACAGCTAGTTCACCGTCTTCGGTTGTGGATGCAAGAAAACATACACGCATTGAAGGATATGAAGGTTAGTTTTGATGGCTGGTACATTCTAGTAACGATTCACACTTGCTTTTGTGTAGTTTGTCGAGTACAAGTTTATAATGTCACATTTGAACCAGGTGGTTCTGAGTAAACGGAAAAACATTGAAACTTTGCTCCAAGTTCTTGAATTGCCTACGGAAGGAACGGAGGTGGATAGAATTTATGAAATTACTGAGTCTTTGGGTGCTTTAAACATTGAAAATACATTGGAACAAATCGACTTCACTTCAGAAATCTTTTCAGAGCTACTTGGGGTATGTACTTACTTACATATAAGCATATCACCTATTGCAAAGTACCGGTTCTAGTTTATAAACTTCCATTTTTTGAACGGAAAACCTTATAAATACGAAATTACTAAAAATATTATTTCCTGTTTTAGTGCATTCTGTATAATAAAACCAAAGGATTTCCTACGGAATCTGAAGCAGTAAGTGCGGGTCATAAATTGTTATCAGCCGAGAAATTGTGGGCTGTTATAGTGTTTTTAAATAACGAGGAAAATGAAACCGATTCTTCGAATTCAACATTACCATTACATATGTACTATAAAATCAGGTAATATTCAATAATTATATGCTATAATCTATGAATCTTCATTTAATATCAATTTATATTTGACATGAATATTGTTGTTATTTGCAGAATGGATAGTGATAAAGTGGATTCAACGAGATCTGTAAGAGACAGACTATTGAGTAAAGGACCTCGAAGGCGTCCTCTTTTTGATTTGAAATATATAACATACGGATTTGTATACTTACAAGAGCTGATAGAACGGAGCTTTATTGAGCTGGTCACTGGGGAAGACCTGTCTAATGAGCACGTTTACTTGCAACAGCATCCATACCCATGTTACTTAGTTGACAAGTAGGTGATATTCGCATTACTCTTTATTAACATGTGCATGGTATTGGTTAACGTTTTTTATTGACGAAGGTAATTTCTTACGTTTCTTGAATACTATTCGTCAGGTTCATACGAGCAATTTCTAGAACGCTGCCACTTTTTATGGTATTATCATGGGTTTACGCTTCGGCCATGATTATCAAGTCAATTGTTTTGGAAAAGGAACGTCGGCTTCGGGAAGTTATGAAAATTATGGGAGTTTCCAGAGCTGCAGTTTGGTCGAGTTGGTTTATAGAGAGTTTCATTATAATGCTATTCTCGTCAACCATTCTCACTTTAATTTTGAAGGTGTGTTTTGCCGAATGCAAATGTTTGAATTTGTTTGATTCATGTATAATTTCTTCCAATGTAACCTAATACGAATACATGGAATGGAATCTAAAAGCGTTTTCCTAACAATATTCGTGATGCTAATATTTATGTGTGATTTCAGTATGGCAAAGTGATCGAATTTTCAGACCCAATTCTTATTTGGGTGTTCCTAGTAAGTTACACAGTGGCAACGATTTGTTTTAGTTTCCTCGTGTCAACTTTGTTTTCTCGGGCCAACTCATCAGCGGCAGCGGGTATATATACATTGTATGGTATACATCAAAACATAATCTTCCATTAACTTTAGTTATCACAATATGTGCCATTTCCAATTCAGGTGGTGTCGTATTTTTCATCTCATACCTGCCGTATCAGATGCTGATGGTATGGGAAGAGCAATTGAAGTGGTTCGAAACTTTAGCCGCTGTTAGTATTTTCATATTCTTTTGTGTATGTATATTTCATATTATGTATAATCAAAATGAGTCGATTACCAAATGTTTACTTTAACAGTGCCTCATATCGAATGTGGCGTTTGGGTTCGGATGTACGTATTTAGCCCGATATGAAGAAGACGGTATCGGTGCACAATGGGATAGATTGGCCTGGAAAACACTCCCTGAAGATCCGTTTAGTCTTGCATATTGTATTGGCATGCTGTGGGTTGATGCTCTTCTTTACCTTATTCTTACTTGGTACATAGAGACTGTATTCCCAGGTTGGTAGACCTACGACGTAATTTCTTGACATCAGTTACAAACTAACTAGCCTTTTATTAAGAACGATTTTTTTCTGTAGGAGATTTTGGAGTGCCACGACCATGGAATTTCTTTATGAATGTTACCTATTGGGTCCCGGCAAAACGCTATAAACTACCACCACCAAATGAGGAAATGGCAACTATTCATAACTCTAATTCAGAAGATTCTACTGTGGCGACTCCGTTCGTTAGAATACTAAACAATGGTTTGTCCTGTCATTCTGGTTTTATATGTTATCACTTATCACACAAATAATTACTGAAGCTGTTGTCATTGAAATACTTATTGTAACTGTAATTTGTTATTTGCAATTCAAGACTGTCCTGGAGGGGTAGAAGCAGAACCTGACGGGTTACGCTGTGGTGTTAAAGTAATGAACTTAAGCAAGACCTATCCCAATGGTAAAGTTGCATTGGAGAATCTGAACCTAAAATTTTATGAAGACCAAATAACATCTTTCTTAGGGTAAGAATTTTACTTGCATTACTTTTTTTAATTTGAATATAAGTGACGGGAACCTTATCATGATGTTATATGTACTGAATCAGACACAATGGTGCTGGGAAAACCACAACTATTTCGATATTAACCGGCTTATTTCCACCAACGGGTGGTACTGCTTTGATTAATGATATGGACATAAGAAATGATATTGACGAAATACGCACCAATCTGGGAATATGTCCGCAGTTTAATGTGTTGTTTGATCGGTAAGGTTTAGATTACGAGATAATTTTAAGTTTTAGCATTCGTATGCGTTGTAATTATTCGTCGCGGAATGTGTCTCCGAATCTAATCCGATTTCCTTATACAGGTTAACAGTTTACGAGCATCTAAAGTTTTATGCTCTTTTAAAAGGAAAGAAAGGAAAGCATGTTGAAAAAGAGTTTGATGAAATGCTGACTGACTTGGGTATACCGCATAAACGGAACGCTTATCCAAATTCACTGTCTGGTGGGATGAAAAGGAAACTCTCAGTGGCAATCGCGTTTGTTGGTGGATCGAAAACAGTATTCCTCGATGAACCAGTAACTATCAAACCATTATGATGACTTCATTTACGACGATACGATTAACCCTTCGCTCACAATTCTGTTAACATTTGTTTATTTAGACAAGCGGAGTTGATCCATACTCACGACGTTCTATATGGGAATTGCTTTTAAAATACAAGAAGGGAAGAACTGTTATTTTAACTACACAGTAAGTATCACGCTTGCCATAATAAAATTATAATATTCAGTAATCATTGTTTCTTTCTTCATTAGAAGCACTTTTGTTTTTTCAGTTTTATGGATGAAGCCGATATACTAGGTAAGCAATAGTTAAAATCCGAAAACTTTAAACAATTTAAGGCTACACGGGTATTAATCTAAGTTTACGTTGTGAATAGGGGACAGAATTGCAATTATTTCGCAAGGAAAGCTAAAAGCTTTGGGGAGTAGTCTTTTCCTGAAATCACACTACGGTCTAGGTTATACGCTGCATGTCGTCAAATCCGATAACTACCGTGTTGATTTACGATCCTCACGCAACAACTTGAAAGCTGATAAGATACAGGATGAAGCCATGCATCATGACTCACTAATTCAAAAACTTGTACTCGAAATTGTACCGGAATCCATTATGACTGACAACGTAGGATCCGAAGTGGCATTTTTATTGCCTTACGCAGCGGTTGAACAGTTTTCACCGTTGTTTACAAAATTAAACGAAAATTTGAATTCGCATGGCATACTAAGCTATGGAATATCTGATACCAGCCTCGAAGATGTATTCCTTAAAATAACAGTAGATGATTTGGCAGCTAATGCTGAATCGTTTCATGCGTTGAGCTCGACTTGTAAACGGAGACTTATGAGGTTGATCAACCGCTGTAAGGATCGGTTTGCAAACGGTCATGGAACAAATTCCGTGGTTGCTATTAATCCTCCAGACATAGAGAGAGCACCCTCAGAAAATACGACTACTACGTATTTAACAAGAACGTCTGCGTCCGGTGAGGATGGAGATAGCTGTAGTGTCAGTGTCCGCTTTGGAGATAACAACTCAGATAGAACAGGAACAAAGTGGGACGAAGAAAGCAATATGACGGTAGCCGATACTATGGGTAGAAAGACGGTAGATTTTACGTACCAAGATACTGTAACTGTTACAACTTCATTGCTTGACGGAGCAACCTTAAACAGTAGTCCAAGTCCAGATCGCTCAAATCCAACTTGGATTCAGAAGATAAGATTTGGATCACTTTTTTCCTGTCTATATTGCTCATGTTTAGCTCAAATCTATATGATTATTAGAAAACGTCTATGGAATTCTAAGCGGAACAAAAAAGCCATGTTTTTCGAGGTGAGTTTGATATATTTGGTTTTACTAGTTTCCTTTTGTTTGCATTGATGTGAGAGAAGGCATTGCATTGAGCTCTTTTAACTTTCAGATAATCCTTCCTGCTGTCTTCATTGCAGTGACATTAGCATTTACTCTCATTCTGCCACCTGTAGCCGATGAACCACCACGGGAAGTAACCCCATGGGCATATCCTTCACCAAACTATATCTTCTTTTCTGAGCCTACTAGATCCAGACGATGGGAAGTCCCAACTCAGTTTAAAACCTTTATAGACGAATTGGTAGGGCCCATCGGAATGGGAACTGCTTGTTTGAAGCATAAACCACAGTATGAAAAATTATCATAATCTATAGAACAATTGAAATAATGTAAAAAATGAGAGTACATATTAATCATCAGATTCAGTAGTATAGTTTCCACCTCTTTGTTAAATTGTGACCGTTTTTTCAAACAGAGGCAACATATGTAATGATGAAAATTGGGACGATGACGCTGTTAAGAGTTTTGAATCCTCAAGATTAAAATTTGGAGGAGCCACATTCGATAATTGTTCCTGTGATATTGGAACACTTCAGTGTCCAGCATCTGTAAATAAAGTCAAATTCCCTACACTGAAGGTATTTTTACCGTAAAATCTGTTTGTATTTAGGATACTTGTATAAGTGGGATAATCCGCTTGTCAAAACTAAACCAGCTTGTAATTAATTAAAGTTTATTTGTGGATCATTCAATTTCCAATCAGAAAGTTATAAAGCAAATCAGCTGTAATATCATGTGAATTTGCTAAAGGTACTTTTATATTCACTCTTTAACTTATCATTTCGTAGACACCTACGTCGGATTATCTAATGGATGTCAGCAACACAAACATACCAGAGTGGATCCTCAAAACTTATGACAAGTTCATACCATCTCGATATGGGGGCTTTGAACTCCAAGTACGAAAACCGGGGAAGGCCAACATGGCTTTGTATCTGACACTCTTACAAAATCTGACTAATCTAATCTCATTACCAGAAGTCGAGCGCAAACCGAATGAGCAAAATAAATTTTCGCTTGACGGAATTACAGCCAGTACAACGAAAGCAAAAGCGGTTTATCGAGTAATTTACAATCTCTTAAATGCGCAGCATAATTATTCTTTCATGATTGTGGAAAACGTAACTGTAGGTATTTGATTGAACTTTTAATCTCTAATAGATATGGTTTGAAAACAAAGGATGGATGTCATCTATATCATATTTAAATGCGCTCCACAATATTTGGTTGCGATCTAAACTTCCAGCTAGTTTAGCTGACGAAAAAAATTACACAGGGATCACTCTGATGACGCATCCGATGAATCTCACAGAATCTCAAGGGAAGAAAGAATCGCTGTAAGTACGGTGACGCACTATGATCCCTTGTTTTTTACAACAACGAGTACTTAATATCATTTTTTAAATTGTGTGCTTAGAAAGACGGCTGGTCTCGGAGTTGTCCATGCAGTTTGCATAATATTCGCTTTAAGTTTCATACCCGCTTCATTTACTGTCTATCTTATCGAGGAACGGAAATGTGGAGGCAAGCATTTGCACTTAATATCTGGAGTTCGCCCAATCACGTACTGGATAGCGAATTTCATATTTGATTTGGTAAGTCATCATTTCCTACTTTTGACGTCATGACTAACACGCTTCTTGTGTTATGGATTAAGGATGCCAATAATGTTCATTTAAATGTATAGGGAAAGTACATCATTCCGATTACATTATGTTTGCTGCTATTCTACCTATTTGATGCCAAAGCTTATATCGGTAAATCAAGCTTTTGGTCATTCTTGTGCTTGCTCCTTTTATATGGGTAAGGATGAAGCTTTCGATTTTAAAGTTCTAATCCCCCCCCCCCAAATCCAAAGTGCCTTTCTTTCAATTTTATTTCTATTATTTCAGATGGGCGTCCATACCATCGATGTATCCATTCAGTTTTCTCTTTAGCGTTCCGAGTACAGCTTTTGTTGTGCTAGCATGCAGTAATCTCTTTATAGGAATCATCACGACTGTGTCTACATTTGTTCTGGAGTCTTTCGGAGATGATGTAATGTTGGTAATTGTATGTACCCACAACTGGTTATAATTTCCGTATTTATGATTTTCTGATTGTTTAAACAGGAACTAATGGAAGTTGGGAAAGTTTTAAAAAAGGTATTCCTTGTGTTTCCTCATTACTGTCTTGGAAGAGGGTGTATTGACCTAGTAAAACTGGATATAGAAAATGCAGCACTTAATGTGTTCTGTAAGTAGTTTTTTCTCGACATTTTGAAAACTTCTGTCTTTACTAGCAGTTAGTTTTCAAAAGTGTATTTGCTAAACACTTTATGCTCATGAAATAATAGTTGGGAGGGATAATTCAATGTACAATTAAGTTATTGTTGTTTTTCAGCACTGACCGCAAAAACGGAAACTAACCGATTTGCTTGGGAATATTTGGGTGAGAAGCTGTTCTGGCTTGGTATTCATGGACTGGTTTACTTTTCAGTGAATATATGTTGCGAGTACAGACATATACTAATGCTAATTTGCAAGTTACGTCGGTCAAAACAGGTCTGAATACCAGCATTCTTTTACATTATTGTCATTCAAATAGTATAGTTTTACTATAAGAACAATTACAGTAATTTATAAGCCAAGATATTAAAAACTTTTATCTCTAGATGATTCTCACCGATAATGAAGATATAGACATTACGAAGGAACGCGGTAGAGTGGAAATGTCGAATGATAATACGTTAAAATTACAAGCTGTGAATTTAACTAAGGTAATAGTAATTTGGGGATTATTGTGGTGCATTAACCTCATAAACTTGCAACTATTTTCCCTTCAAATCCTGTGTGCTTAGACGCTTGTCGTACTGCAGGGTCTAATTTTTAATAATTTCGTCTTTGCAGTTTGAAATGAAAACGCTGATACAAAGTTTATTTTTATTTTTAGTATTACAAAGGTAAAAAACACCCAGCTGTAAATGGAATAACCATTGGTATTGGTAAAGGCGAATGTTTTGGACTGCTAGGTGTGAATGGAGCTGGAAAAACATCAACATTCAAGGTTTACTCCAACTCCAAATTATTCTAGATATTTTTAGATTTGCTCTATTGTATATGTGTGTATGTAATCCTTCAGATGTTAACTGGAGACGTAAGAGTTACATCAGGCAACGCGAAAATATGTGGCTGCGATGTAGAAACTAACTTAGACCAGGCTAGAAAGCATTTTGGGTATTGTCCCCAAGAAGATTCTATTGATCCATTGTTGACGGGATACGAGTTACTGACTGTGTATGGCAGATTGCGCGGATTAAGTGCTCATGATACACAAACGGTATACTTTTATTGAAAATATTTTAGTGTCGTGTTTGTTTTGTGGTTACGTTAGCTTTTTATACAGTATATAATTATCTGTGCCAGGCGGCTGAACAACTTATCAAAACTCTTGGTTTAAGTCGATATGCTAATATGCAGAGTGGAACGTATTCTGGTGGCAACAAAAGAAAATTGTCAACAGCCATAGCATTGATTGGTGATCCTGGTAAGTTGACCAACAATTGTGTTTTTTATTTTCTAACTCAGAGTATAACAACTAATAATCGTGCATAATATTGATGAATATCTGTTAATACAGATGTAATTTTTCTGGATGAGCCAACATCAGGTAATAGTTTTTTATATCTAGAATCTGTCTACCATATCTTTTCATCATGGATACTTTTTCTCATAATTGTTTTTAATCTCCTATTTTTTTAAGGAATGGACCCTGGAGCACGGAGAGATCTTTGGAAAGTTATTCTGGCTTTACTTAGAAATGGTAAAACCGTGGTGCTAACTTCTCATTCAATGGAAGAATGTGAGGTCCTATGCACAAAAATTGCTATTATGGTAAACGGACAATTCATGTGCATTGGAAGTCTCCAGCATCTAAAGAACAGGTAAACACAACGATTTTGTGTTTATGTTTTAATTATACATAATTTTATCTGGCTATTTGAATTGAGAAGGACAATATATAAAGTTACATGGACTCTCCGCTTATAGATTCGGCAAAGGCTATACTGTGTCAATTCGATGCGGGGAAAGGAATCAGAGCATTCTAATAGGAAGATTGTCGATTGATTTGCCGTACGCAACCCTCGAAGATCAGCATTGTTCACAGTTGAAGTTTAATATTCCTCAAGAATCTGCTGATCTCGGTGGCATATTCACAACATTAAATGGTTACAAAAATGAGAAAGTTCTGGAAGACTATTCTGTATCTCAAACTACTCTCGATGATGTAAGTAATTATTAATTTCGCTTGGTTTGACCAAATATATATAATAAGTACTAGAAACTGCCTTGTAAGCAAAGTAGTGTTAAAGGCGTAACGTACTAATATTTCTATATACCATGAGTAAAGGTACCTGTAAGTAATTACTTATCTTATGGATTTCAGATATTTGTAAAGTTTGCCAGTCATCAAAAAGATTCACTGGATCGTTAACCACCATCACCATCCAATACGAACCACTTGTAGGATTTGTACATTCAAAAAATAAAGTTCGTATGTTATGAACGCACGCTCCTCTAAAGAGTACCCAACGTAATATAATTATAAGTATATTTTACGTGTCCCCTTTGAATCTTCATCGACATAATTACATAAATTGAGTAACTAGATGTATTTTCAACGTTTGTTAAATAATGTTATGTGTATATCTACTGGACCTGATGATTGGTCAATCTGTGATTCAAGTTTATAAGATTTAGTTTGAAGTAGTCCCTTTGAATTATACAGGTTTTGAGGCTTTTATTAGAGCTTGGATGACCGTAGTATGGATTTCCTTTACAGTATTTTTCAAGTTATTCTGCTTAGCTTTAGATTTTATGCGCATTCTTTATACAATGCAATTTAAATGACTGTGATCGAGGAACACTAATCGTCATTTTTTGACACAAGATGGACAGTATACGTAGCTAAACAATGCTTCTTAAATATACTTGCTTTAAATGGGATACAAAAACTGCAATGGTGCTAGATGGTTCTAATTATTATGAAGGCACAGTATACGATAAGGTGCATGTTTATGTTTGTATGTTGTATTTAAGGTCTAATTAATTTTAGTTTCCAGATTACATAAAATATATGTAAAATCAACGGTCTGAGAGGACATTTTGAAAGTACGTAATATATATAGCGATTGTGGAAGTGCACATGCTTTAAAACAATTTCATTGGTACCTAAAAGTTATTCGTTATATTAACAGTTATACTATATATACTACTATGAATATGTTTTCGAATAAAACATAACATACGGTTTATTAAACAATCAATGTCCATAAAAATGCAGTACTAAATATTATTCCAATTTCCAATATCACGCAATACCACACTATATTCCACAGACCTTCACGAAGTACAGTAATACACAAGCATAATTATTATTACAAAGTAATCCTTTAATGGTTATCGTTTATAGGAAGCGATCCGTAGTGTCTTATCAGTATCTCATCATTGGGAGAGGAGGTAAAGACGACTAGATGGGGAAAGCATAAGGAAATCGGTGTCTTTGCAATTGCAATTGTACCCTTCTACCTCCTGTGTTACAAACTTACAATGTTCCATAGACTTTTTCACCACTACCTAAACATTGCAGGATATTTCTCTTGCCCACTTGCCCGCATTGAAACGAAGGAATAGAAAGCAATAGCAATGCTTTCATTCTATAGAGAAAACATTTTCTGTGTATTTATATGTACTGTATGAGTGTATGACGGGAAAAAAGTGAAAGATAGGCGCGGCAGTATTCTGCTTACTCGCGTAGGATCGATATCATTTCAGTAGTAGCGTAGTCTGATTTAGAAGCAATGCATTGCTTGCGCCTTGCATGTTGCTGTTCACCATTCTGCGGAAAATGTGGTTTTAAGTTTTAACTTAAATTAGAATAAAAATAACATATTTCTGTGATTTACCTAGTTAAGTAAGTAAACGTTAGGGCTTCATCAATTTTTAAAAGGGTTCCAAGTGTTTTAATAGCTTCCTTCCGACAATGGCTGCATACTTAGGAGATACTGATTCAGAAGATGAGTTACCTCCAGGTTAGTACATTAATTTGCAATTTGATGTAAATACTTGTTTTAGAGTTGGAAACGTTAATAAGACAATATTGTGATTACGACAATAGGATGGGAAGAGCGAGTTCATCATGATGGGAGGGTGTACTATGCAGAGTAAGTGCATACTCATTCGGAGTAGTTATATATTTCAAAAGTTTTAACATGAATTAAATATTTAAAATGCATTTGATTATTGTCCTCAGTCACTCCACTCATACAACAACGTGGGTGCATCCTAAATCTGGGAAAAGGAAAGTTGTTCCGAATGGTAATATTTGTTTAACACGTTTCTCGATAAGATCACTAACAATTGAAAAGCACAATATCGCGTTTAATGTGTTAGTACAGTATAGCGTACTGATCATTTATTATTTATGAAATAAAGATTTGCCCTACGGATGGAAAAAGGAGGCAGATGAGAGTGGGGTCAGCGTATTTTTTGAAGAAGCTACAGGCAAAAGAACCTATACAGATCCGAGACTTGCTTTTGCTCGAGATGCAAAGGAATCGCTGTATGATTTTAAGCAACGTTTTGATGCTTCCACTCAAGCCCTGGCTGTCTTAAATGGAGTCGATCTCACAAATAAGAAAGCCCTTGTCACTGGAGCTAATTCAGGAATTGGTATTGGATTAATTTACTCATGTGCTATGACATCTTCTATTAAAATAAATGTCATAAATCTCGATTTTATGTTAGGTTATGAAACTGCAAGATCTTTGGCTCTACACGGTTGTGAAGTGATTTTTGCATGCAGAAGCATCGATCGAGCTGCTGAAGCTATGAATAAAATTAAAGAAGAAAAACCAACAGCAGCCCTGGAATTTGTTCAGTTGGATCTCAACTCTTTACAGAGTGTTAAAAATTGTGCCAATGAACTGATGATGAAATATCAGTAAGTATACAACTATGAAATATTTTTAATGCAACATGAGTTCGTCTTATTATGTATTTGTCATCTCGTGGGGTTAATATGTTTCAGCGGTCATGCGCTAAGTAACATTGTTTTACGATACTTAACTTAATACATTGCCTTTGCCATGCAGCTTACTCCAGCCAGCGGATTGCTTTGTTACCTTTTGTTTTCTCGTTCGTTTTTGAGCTTGTTACTTGTAAAATCCAAATATTTCAAGCATACTTTTATACGGACGCATTTTCAGGCTAATGCATTTTGGTGAGTATTCCTAGCAAGCTCATGGTCTGGTTTGTTTAATTTATGATTAGGAATTAATCGGGGTCGATCGAATTACTATCATGTCATAATGTGTATATTTATATGCATTTTATGTAGCAGTTTGGGTTTAACTGCATGTTTTATACTGCGGCTTGTGTATCTTATACAATATTTTATATTTTTGATCAGATCACTGGATATTGTGATTTGCAATGCTGGAATTTTTGGAGCACCATTTGGTCTTACGGAGGACAATTACGAGCAGACCTTCCAGATAAATTTCTTGTCCCACATGTACCTCGTCCTTCTTATC
>JAANSM010001010.1:0-21433 GCA_036850725.1 Orchesella villosa | reverse complement strand
GACAGACAGACAGACAGACGCCAGACTGATCTCAATATCTACTAATACGCGTTTACAACGCTTTCAGTAGATAATAACACGTAAATCGTTGCTGAGCAAATACTTTCGTACGCTATCCACTCCCCAATTATGAGGTAAAGTGGTGTTCCATTAGAACTGACTGTATTAAAAATACAGTCCACAGCTAACCACAGAAGACGTTTGAAACAAACTCAAGGATGTAGAACAAAACACATGAAGGTCGTTCCAACCTTATATAAAACACGCTTTTATAATGTTAATCATTGATTTGGGTTACAAAAGCATGCGATTATTGTAATGAACGTATACTCATGACTTACGACACTCAACTTGCTTAGGTTCTCACATTATTGCAGTTTTAGTCTAATGAATAAATGATGCGTAATTACCTTCATCATCTCTGCATAAACGTTTTGACGTGGAAGGCCCTTAAATATCGGGCTAAACATCAGTATTAGTGGCGCTATTATTATGGACGCCCTACAGTATTACCAGGCCGTAGCTTTAAACGGTGCATTAATCGCAAAAGTTGATAGGATCACAGAAAAAATTGTGTGTATTTGTTAGAACAAATACCAAATTTGCGAGAGAAAAAATCAGTCAAATGCTGCGAAATCATGCAATTCTACATATTTTTTGACATTCATTTCTGTCATCTGTAAGACTGTATTCTGTAAATGAGACTATAATGCAAGTTATAATAAGAAACAAATTAATTTTTAAATCCAATACGTATTATTTATCGTTTTAATTTTTCTTCTAATAAATAATGGGATTAGTTAACAACATAATAATCTGTTAACCCAAGTGTTGTTATATCTTCAACTCCTTCAAATGCTTCCCAAGTGCAAGGCACAAGATGTGGAAATTTTTCGATCCAGTACCGAGCAAATTCATCAAACAAAGTTCCCACCTCTTCTTGAGCTTCATGGGGAAGTTTCCCATAGTGATTTTGCATATTTCGAATAGCTCGGATAAGTTCCATAACTCTCTTCCCTTTGTTCTTGTTTTGGCCTGTAACTGTAAGATGACGGAAAATATAGGAATTCGGTGAAATGCGAGAGAGCCATCCATTCGTATTTCCTTCCACAATTCCCATCAGTTCCTTCGCCTCCTTCTCAAGGCGCTCAATAGCAGCTTTAACCCTCTCATTCTTCTCATTTTCTTTGGCACCGTTGCTGACCACAACTAGAAAATCGATTATTCGTTTACTTTCCCAAAGTAGAGGATGCTTCAAAATGTACGAGATTTCAGGGCGAATAGCTTGGTCTTTTGCAATCATTCTATTAATTAGAGGCAATCCACCCCGATAATATTCTTCAATTTCTGTTTCCCTAGTGGAAGGTTTGTCATCCAAAATAGCCACTTGACGCCGCACTGGATCTCCAAATGGATGAATACCCTCAGTAAGAACGTAATAAAATACACATCCTAATGCAAAAATGTCGCTCGCGAATGTCTGCGTCTACAAAAAAAATTTAAAAAATTACTTTTGAAGCGTAACAACTCGAAATAAATGGAATATAATATTATGTCCATTACCACTTTGATTTTGGCCAAATCCCCGTTTCCATGCGGTAAAGCATTATACTGAATAATTTCCGGGGCCATCCACCCTTCCGTCCCAGACCCAGAAGTGATTGTTGCGCTGCACCTGTGTTCCGGAAATTTTTTGCTGATTCCAAAATCCGAAATTTTGACACAAACTTGTTTAGAATAGGAATCACCAAGTAGGAGAATATTTTGTGGCTTTATATCCCGATGTAGAATTTTATGGCTGTGGAGATGCGCTAAGCCTTCCGTTGTTTGCCGCAATATATCAATGGCATTAATCTCCGAATCCAGGAATTTTATCCTCTTTAGCCATTCTTCCAAATTACAGTTGCATAATTCCAACGCCATCAAGAAAAAATCATTTCTTCTCTCGCCATGAAAGCATTGTACAACGTTTTTGTGACCGTCGCAATTGATCAAAAGCAAAAGTTCCTTGTTGGCGTTATCAACATCGAAATGAACTCCGTTAAGCCGTTTTACTGCTACTTCCCGCTTTCCAAAAGTTCCTTTATAAACCACAGTTTCACTTGAACCTCGCCCAAGGATATTTTTTTCGTCATATTCTATAATTTCTGGAAGTTTTCTAGGATCTGATTCGGATTTAGAGGAGATTTCCTTTGAAAATTTGTATTTTAAAGCGGTAAACTTTTGACTTAGTTGGACGTTTAAGTTTTCCCTGATAGATTTTGATGCCGTCATATTCTTCAATTCCCCCCATAATTCACCGACAGTTTCCGCATGAAATTCCTCGAAAATTTTATGAACAGCTGCAGGATTCTCCAAGAAGAAATTTTCCATCCGGTCACGATACTTTTTAAGTAGTTCCCTTACCAAATTGGTAGCCAGTATTTCCTCCGTTTGGAATTTTATAGTTTTAGGATGAATTTTACCGTTTTTAAATGTTGTAACCAGTTTGGCCCACAGACAAACATATTCCTTTAGAGTATTTCCGGTGATTTCCTTTCCAAAAACTTGTTTTAACGAACCAGAAAGACTTTCTGGTTTCAATAGATTTTCAATAAATCTGAGCATGTTTGGTGAAGAACCAAAATGGGTTGAATTAGGATTCTTCAGGGAAACGATGTTCGATTTCACCTTTTCAAAATATTTTTCAAATGGTGCTGGCAATTCCTTTGTGCATTTGTTAAACAATTTTAACATCAGTAGGTTTCCTTCTGCCTCATAATTTTGTTGTGTCTGAGCTGAGCTTGACTCTTTATCAAAAAGAACGGTTAATGCTTGATACAGCCTTTTAGGATAAATTTTTGGATCATTTCCCTCAAGGAAATCCTTGAACCATTGAATTATATCCGACTTATTTTCATTCTCAAGGAAAATAGAATTTGAAGATATCAGAAGGCCAAGAGCAGTGGTCTTCGGATCTAATTTAATATCACCATTTCGTTCTACTCCGTGATGAACTTCCATCAAGATGACACCAATATCCGTTCCTCCATTTTTGATGTAATACGGCTCATTCCAAACTTGTATTCCTGTCGCATTTTCAAATTCAACTGCAGCTGATAAAAATCCATTCTCGATATCCTTCCTAACACAATGGGGATCTCCAGTGAGATACTTTAGAAATCTTATTAGTTGGTCAGCCAACGCAGATTTTTTTGAAGATGAATTTCCATTAATGGAGATAATTAGAACAGGTTTATTTCCTATTTCAGTAAGTAAACGAAGAAGTATTGGCAGATTTAAAAGGCAGTCATCCTTTCCCCCATTTTTTGACCAGTTGACACTTCTGAACAACGTTTCTACAGATGGAAGTTTTTTGTGTGTTTTGTAAGCCCCTACTTTAATTATTGCGGATGGTTGAAATATAGTTTCCAGTTTGTCTGTGAATTTTTCAAATTTTTTCAAATAACAATTTTTGTAATACAAAGAATGAATGAGCATACATGAGTTCAGAAATTTCGGGCAAATAAACTATATATTATTTATTACATTTTACGTTCGAAAAGTCGAGCTTCTTCAGTACTGTTCCCAACACTTTCACAGTCAGTCAGTGCTCAGACCCCAAATTTGGGGTCCGGACCCCAAATTTGGGGTCCTGGGCCGTCTGGGACCCCAAATTTGGGGTCCAAAATTAAATTTCGAAGAAAATAATTTTGTAACAAAAATTATGGAGGAGTAACAACAATTAAAAATCATAATTAGTAACTTCATCAAATTTGTAAACTTTTCACCGTGTGATTTTTTTTTTCATCGTGTGGAAACTTTTTGATTGATTTTTAAAGTTGGGTTACTTTAAAAATCTGCCATAATTACAAAATATTCGTAAAAATTTTTAATTAAATTTTGAAATGCTTGTTTTAATATGAATTATTTTTATGGAACGAGAAATTAATTTAAAAGTTTTTTTTAGCTATTTTTGAGAGTGGTTTTCTGAATTTTGTATGCTTCTTTAAGAAACTGGACCCCAAATTTGGGGTCCTAGGACCCCAAATTTGGGGTCCAGTTTCTTAAAGAAGTGGAATTTATTACGCAGCTGTAGTATACAGCTTAGTTATAATTTTGCTATGTTCGTCTGTGTGTCTGTCCGTACGCATTCTCCTGACCACATACTTTGACCGATTTTCATCAAATTTGGTGTACGGGTAGTACACCGTAAGGTCACGGCACTGAATACTTTTCTGTGAATTCGGTCAAGCGATTCGAAAGTTATTGGCGGGAAAGTTCAAAACATCATTGATTACGCTGAAAATCAGTATGTAGATTCATTTTGGCATGCTTCACAACATAGTGGTAGTAGTTTTTAAATTGGCTACATGTTTCGAAAGTTATTGGCAGGAAAGTTCAAAATGTCACTGATTAGGCTGAAAAGCAGTATGTAGGTGTAATTCAACATGCTTAATCAAGCAGTTGAAGTAGTTTTTAAATTGGCTAAATATTTCGAAAGTTAGTGGCGGGAAAGTTCAAAATGTCACTGATTAGGCTGTAGACCAGCATGTAGGTGTATTTGAATATGCTTAGTCATGTAGTGTTAGTAATTTTAAAATCTGTCAACTATTTCGAAAGTTATTGGCGGGAAAGTTCAAACCATTAATGAATAAGTTGAAAATCGGTATTAATGGATATTTCAAGGAGTTTAATCATTTAGTGAAAGTTGGTTCTGAGTTTGTCAAGTGATTGAAACGTTTTCGGAGTTACTTTACTTTAAAGTTCAATTGATCAGCGATTTGTTTTTACAATCCACCTCATTAGGTCGTGCTGCAAGATGCAACCACCTACAGTGTATTCATTACCAAAATTACCGACCACTTGATTTACAATGGAATCATATGAAAATATATTGAATCCTGTCGTCATGGGCAGGTGCCAGCCTTCGCAATCACAAGTGAAATTCTGACTCTAATATAACGTATGATGGATCACTTTTTTGTCCAGATTTCGCCTCTTTTCTGTCTATCTTTTATACCATCTCTCTGACTTGAAGTAGCAATACATACATCCTGTACAAAGAAAACGTACATAGTAACATAAATGAGTAGATGCCAACTGTTTACTCTTACAGAAAATAACACAGTTATAGGTAATGTGGGCGCGTATCCCAAAACGCAAATCACAAGCTCAACATACACAAGATACCAAAATACATTTTTCAAGACATAAGAGCAAGCACGTAATATGCGGGAAGTTTTTTGTTATGATGATAGTCAAGAGGGATGAAAGATTTTAATTGTCACTGCAATGAATTTTCGGTTGCCGACCAGATACAAAAATACATATACTTTAAGTTTACAATATCAAAAAAACAGTAAAACAAGATGTAGCACTTAGAAGGGTACCATTGAAAATTATTTAGTTGAACACGATTAATATTTATGGTAACGATGAGTATAGTTGAGTGTGATGTATCCTGCAAGATCCTTTCACAGCACTTTTTTCACAGAGGGGGATAAACTAGCAACTGCTTCGGAATCTTCAGTCTGAAAAACTTCTATTCGTTTATGTCGTTTGTAAAATGGTAGTGGTAGTGACTAGTGAGTACTAGTGGTAGTGAAATAATAATGGCTCAACAATTGCCCTCTAAGAAATTTGCAAAATCTTGCATTCTGACCTTTCATGATGTTGAAGCAGACATTACAGACCACTTCGACATTGACCAAAGACGATATGTTAGTGCTGACGAAAAGCGCTACATTATTAGCGAGAATTTGATGATCGAAAGTTCAAAAAAGAACATGAAAACAAGAAAACTGCACGTTTGTGACGTCTGTCTTGATAAAGTAAAACAGATGATGGCGAATCCGAGTAAAAAAATACGACAATCAAGTACTTCCACCTGCAGTGTCGAAGCGCTTGAAGAGAACAGTGTCATCATTGTGACAGGTAAGGAATTTCGATATCAGCTGTTATACTAATATGGTTGTCAAGTTTCTAAAAGCCTTTGCTTATAGATGATATGGTGGAAAAAATTGCAACCGATTTAGAAGCAGGAACCTTACCCACCCACCAATTAAATGCGATAATGAAGGCAGTTGGAACACATATTCGTAATTGTTTCCTGAGGATTAAGCCAAGTACATCTTCCAACGAGAGGCTAGCAGGCATCAAAATGACAAGTTATTTGGATGTTTGGGATACAGAGAAAAACAGGGAGTGGAAAGACATGCTGGAACTCATTTGTGGCAGGAGGTTAGATGTACCTAATAAATAGTAATCACATAATGTACTGAATGGTACTACAAACATTCATTTAAAAAATTTGTATAGGGGGGAGATTCAGTGTTCCACTGCTCGAAAATTCGCCAAATGTACTGAGCTCGTGCGTAGTGAAATTGATCGAACATTCATTTCAAATGTCGCATTAGCCGAGGCAATGCTCCTGCTCCAGTTCAGCCACTCCAAGTACGCCGTGGATGTATTTTGCAGAGGTAACGCAGCCGGGTCCTTCTCCACTGTAAGGCGAACAATGGCCCTGCTAGGATCTAACAAATTCATTTTACCGAACAACGACGTAATAATAGGTAACAACAAACTTAAAGGCTATCGCTGAGCCCTTAGTGTCATTCGAATCTAATTCAAGTTAATTTCAGCTTTTGACAACAACCAAGTCATCCAAAAAACATGGATGTTTAAATACGGAGGGAAGCAGGTCGTATCAACTGTAACAACCATGGCATGCTTCGACAAAACAACCAACACTTCCAGACATCAATTTGGAACATCCATTTCTACATCTTTTTTTCCATCCGATGAAAACAAAATGGTTTTGATGAAGCGTTTAATAGAATTCACAGAATCAGCTAACCAAACTTGTCGGTCGTTTCGCAAATCCTTTATCGAGTCACGGCTGAAGAAACTGGTTTTGCACTGCAACGTGAGCGGTGACAAGGTAATTGATATGGCATCAACCACCGGGGACATGACAACATACGATGGAAGTACGGAGGAAGTTTTTTCATACAACCGAGTTCCTTCTGTCAACCGTGAATGTATTGTAAAGGATATGGAATGCCTTCCTGAGAATCCAAATTCTTACAAGGCCGTGGCACATGTTTTGGATAATATTTTGGAGCATTTGAGCACCAGCTACAACAAAGACAGAGTGTACATCCCTGTGTATATGGATGGTGCTCCATTCGTAATTTGCATGAAGCTGATTCGCAGTCAATACATCTGCAATACGTGCAAAGCGGAAGTGCACTCCGAAAAAGTTGATGAACATATTGGTGAAAAACACAAAGACGAATCTACACCTACGTGGAGCAGAAAGTACAAAAGAATTGTTATAAGGCCAGGTATGTTATACATTTAATGTTATCAGTTTCAGTTCAGTTATAGCTACGTTTGCTACGTTTTCCTGTATCATTGCTTTACAGGTGGTGGCCACACTGAAATGATTTGCGTTAAGGCCATTCTTTCAACATTTTGGATCGCCTTCATCAAACCAATTGCTAGTATACTTGGTTACAATTCAGAGTCCCAGCTTCAGTACTGCATGAAAGGATATGACCATCACAAAGCCTACAATATACTGATGTAAACAAATACTTAATTTCAACATTACATAACTGCAATTAGAAGTAGTTTCAATTTCAGCTTTTATTGCAGGGTAGTCTATGCAGCTTTATCATATGAACTCTTTTTCCCTTACATCCAAGACGAATTACTCAATAAAAACGTCCCATCATATGAGAGTTACTGCAGCTGGGCTAGAGAGCGCGAAAAAACCAATTTACTTTATAAATTGGCATCGGATTTCTGTTTCACAACCCTTCATGCATTACATTTGTTTAGATGCGGGATTAGAACTTGTAATGATGAGGTGTCACTACATGCACGACATAAGTTGACTACCCTTTTATATGCCTGCAACAACCTGAAATACCAGGAAATATTATGTTACGATACATGGTATCTACTGAGCTTACCCCCAGAGATTCGTTCACTTATTTCGGAGGAGTCTTCAAGGACTCGGGGAAGTGACGTTGGGGAGGGCTACGATTTTTTATTGGAAAACAGGAACAAACTGTATAAGTCGTTTCTTCCATCGGATTCCTCACCGACATTTGAGTAAAAAAACGCTTGATTTTGTTTGTATTTATTATTGAAAGTTACAGCTTCGTATTATAATTATGTACTCTTGTTTAAATTTAGGCAGTGGTTGCAAGTGACTAAAACAGCCAACGAACTGGAGGAGGTAAGCATAGTTTTCCATAAGTAACCCAGCGTAACCATTTAACATCACCATAAGCAGGTGTTTATTTAAATCACAGATCAGAGATATTGCGTGTCATCGTCTGGATCTGAACATGAAAGCCTCATCGCAACGGCCAAAAAAATTCCAGGAGGAAATTTTGGAGGCCAGGAAACTGATTCGTAGGCATGGTTTGTTGCTAAAACAGTGCCACGGTTTAACGGCTATTGACAACGAAAACACAGTATTGGATGACTGTTTCGAAAATTATATATTGCACGCAGAAAGAAATCGAAATACTTACTACAACTCATATTTGAATAATGAATTGACTCATCTTCCCTTACTGAATACAGGAATTGAACCTCAGATTAGAAATTGTAATGATGAAGAACTCACAGATGTCTTGAAACGAAAAATTGCTTTACTTCGAGAACCGTTTTATTCGTTTTATAAAAAAGCATTTAAAAAATCTTTACCAAAAGAAGATAAAATTAACCTTTATCGAGCAGTTCATGCTCAAATTAAATGTCAGCAAGATGCTGACTACGAAGCAATCTTATCAGACGCATTCCAAGAATACATTAGTATATTCAATTGAATTCTTGAAACCAAATCACTTGGGTCAAAATTCCAGTAGCTGTAAACTTGATGTAGCGTTATTCATACTTAAGTACTCCGTTACGTTGCTTTACAATTAAAGTGTATTAGAAAATAATGAGTTTACACCTGTATTTCAGTAACCCAAACTTATAGTGATACTAATCCGTGTACTTATATGCTATGCTTACACTCTTGAGGACAACTATTTAACAATTGTTTATATTCTATACGTTTATACTGCGTAATGTCGATTATGTTGGGCAGATAGGCCATTTAATAAAATATTCTTACAGAAGACAAGATAGCGGATGTAATAAGACTACAATGGAGTGTAATTTGGGTCATCACAATGCGGTAGTTCATAATCAAAAAGTGTCATCCCCTGGGATTCACTCTCTTCGGCGTTAAAAGTGACCACATTGTCAGGATTTTGAGTCAATGTAGACAGCAAAGTATCATCTGTAGCAGCCAAACAAAACGTTCAGTGACGTACACTGTGTAAAACATGTAAGTATTTACCAAATACAAAGTTATTCTAAATCTGCTTACCTACGATTACTGGATTTTGTGAGGTGTTTTCGAGTTGGTCATCCATTACTGGCAACAATGGATCCATATCACTTATGAGTGGACTGATTGAACTCAGTGCAGCATTAAGATCATAGGCGACTTCTGGACCCAAATTAAAATCGTATTCATCATCAGGAATCAAACATTGTGCATCACAAACCTCCCCGAGACGCTGAAACATATTTGGCTGTTGAAAGTTACAAGTCATTTGCTGTGCACGCTCCTCGTTTAAAATAATTTGGTTTGTTTCATTATTGCCGGCACTAATAGGCTTCGGGTCCACCCCAAATACGGGGCTGGAGAAACGGATTTCATTTTGATACCCACAAGGAAGTACTTGCTGATCAATTGCAGCGTCTTCTCCAGTATCTTCTAGCCCTCCATTTTGGTGGGACTCCAACTGCAGAAACAAGTCCTGTATTTCCTCACTAATCTGTACTGACACATCTCCTAGTCCAAAATTTTCCATCTCTTCTTCTCCGTTCCTATCTACCCCCAAGCTTGCAGCGGTTGAAGTCGTTGCACCTCCTGCAGTTAAAACGCTAGAATAATCCTCCAATAAATTGGTTTGTTGATGTATTGCAGACTGTTGAAGGCAGTGCAGCATTTGGCTTTCTTGCTCGTTTACTTCGATGACCGAGCTTCCACTTTCGTAACTGTCACTGCTTGGCCTTTCAACTTGACCACTTGTCATGTCAACACTACTAACATTGGCCATTTCCATACTTTCGGCTAGGATATCTCTTGCTTGTGATCTAGAATTGCGGTTTCTCTTGCGTTTGGTTGCATTCGAACGCTTTTCTTGAGACATTGGCTTATACCCAAACTGTTCAACCGAAATATATTTCGGAATTACGTCAAACGGAACTGAAGGGGGGATTTCGGGTCTCGTTGGAACGTATTCAAAAATTTTGGCAAGCTCGTTTTTTTGATACTGTGATTTTGCAGTTTTTTCACACCATTTCGTTAGTTTTTGCCTGATGTACGTATACTTTGCGGTTTGAAGCTCAATCTCGTACTGTTGGTTCCACATTTTTCGTCTTTCTTCGTTCCAATCTTCAACCAAACATTTTATAAAAGCATTGTGAGCTTCAACGTAGTTTATACACAAACGTCTAGTGGTACTGGAAAATGAAGTTTCCATCGTGAATCAAATTTGATTTACTAATGTTTTGAAATTAGAGTTTAGATAAGAAAAGATGTTGCAGTACTTGTTTTATTCTTATTTATGTGGGACCACCAAAGATGAGATGCATGCATGAATGACAAATGCACATGCAACAAGTGTTATTTTGCAAATGGGAATATTCTTAGCTGGAGACTCAAGAAATAGTCTGCACCTTTGCTACTTGTATGTACTTGACATGTAGGTAGTAGGATGTACTTTATCAAAAACTCAAGCGAGACACATTTAAGATGAAAAGTTTGTAAACAAATGGAGATGTGATGCGGTCTTCTTTGTCATGTAATATGCACCATGGCAGATTTGTAGCAATTCAAAGCTACAGATTATGCCTGTTTTGTAGTTTATACTAAAGCTTGTACGTACGGTGTTTTTTGTATGTATAATGAAGTCATATTTTACGTTTTTTTTAAATCAAAACAGTTTTAATAGACAAGATTTTCAAAATACTTGAAATATATAAAAAACAAATATAGCAAGTTAGAACTTAATAGTAATTCCAGCATATCACATGAATTATGAAATCAACCCTTCATTTCCATTGTGGTATTTCTCTGAGGTTTGCGATTGCAACAAGTACGTGAAATAAATGCAAAGACAGTCGTGAATTTATAAAGAAGCGTTATAACAGTGACGCCACCAATGGCTGGCACTCCCAAGACTGTAAGCCACCACGCAGAATTAGAAGGAAAAACTGGAGGATTTAGAGGGGTACCCACATTAATTTCTCTGTTCAAGATTGGCTTCTTTTTGGGTATGCCTTGATTATCTTTAGGGGTGTTCACGTTGGGAGCGTGGTTTGGCACAAAGTTATCTTTTTTGCTTGCATTAGAAAAAGCTGCAGTTGAGGAGAGGTTTTCATTAGGGACTCTAGCATCGTTTACATACTTGAAGTGTTTCTGAATTTGGGTGTCATTGGTAGTGGTGGTCGGGATGGTAGTCCTTGTGGTTGTTGGGATGGTAGTTGTTGTGGTTGTTGGAATGGTAGTCGTTGTGGTTGTTGGGGTGGTAGTCGTTGTGGTTGTTGGGGTGGTAGTCGTTGTGGTTGTTGGGGTGGTAGTCGTTGTGGTTGTTGGGGTGGTAGTCGTTGTGGTTGTTGGGGTAGTAGTTGTTGTTGTAGTGGTTGTGGTGGTCGGGGTTGTTGTAGAGGTTCTGGTGGTAGTAGTTGTTGTAGTGGTTGCGGTGGTTGAGGTGGTAGTAGCTCGTTTAGTTGTTGTGGTCGGAGTGGTGGTTGTACGGGCTGACTTTCTTGTAGTTGGTGAAGTACCATTTGTTGCTGAAGTAGGCCTTTTTGTTGTTGTTGTTGAAATAGTTCCAGGCTTAGATTTCTTCGGTTTGTAAGGCTTCCATTTAATGGCACGCGTCAGTCGCAGCTGGACAGGCATGTTGGTGTTCATACCATTCAATGACGTGTCGTTTACCTCATAAATGAACGGACCGAGTGCATCATCGTTGTGACTTGGAATAATGTTAACATCTACTGGCGTTCCTGTACTGGTTTCTCTCTTAACTCGTGTTGGGGATATGAACTTTTCATTGTACTCCACAATATCACTGAGATTGACAATCAAGGTGTCGTCTTGTTTTTCCGTAGTAATGCTTGCAATAGCCGCCTCAAACTGCTGAATTTTTGGCAGCAACGACTCCTTTGCGATTACAACCATTTCACCGAAGGAACGAAAGGTTTTCTCAGGGATAATTGACCGTTTCTTCCGGTTTGAATCAACAGTTACTCCATAAATAACACACGCCACAGACCTAAAAATATCAAATGTAAAAAAATAAATGCGAATTATTATATTTGGTTTCGTTAGCGTCATCATTTTAGCGTTTGTCTCGAGGTAATAGTATTTGGTAAATCTATCCATTATTGCACATATATGGTAAAAAAAGTACCTTGCCATCCATCGATTCTTTCCACGCATAACCCTTGGCTTGGTGCAGATCACTTCCATACGCTCGTTTATGTGCTGTTGTACAGATTTAGAGAAACAAGAAACAGCAATCCCCACTTGCAAGAGGATGAGTAACACTTTCGTTAGGTACATTTTGTAGCTGGCTTTGCTTTGATTCTGTTAGTCAAAGATTTTGTGAAAGAAAAAGAATGTGCATGCGTACTTTCAATAAGCTCTTGTCACATACGACTGTCGGCATCATGAAAGGGATGTAGCCGCTCCACACGCAAAAAAGCGTGAATATTATCTAAACACTTGCAGAACGATTAAGGTTGACAACTTTGTTCAGAATAATTGCTTCTGAGACACAAAAGCCATAAAAACATTCCCAAGTTCTGATTTTCGTGAACATGACTAAAAGATGAGGCATTGCGATTTTGGAAGCTATAGTGTTCAGACATCCTTGCTTTTGAACTACAACTTGGGCTTTAACCTTATATTGCCATTCCTACTACACTTGTACGAGTGGATGTTTTGAGAAGCGTTTTCTGGGTAAGTGTTTTAATGTTTTACTATTAAACCTCTCTATGAATCTACAAATTTTTGTGCTACGTAGATTTAGTTCGCTCGTATTATTTCATATGGTTATATTTCACGGTGTAGAGTTTCATACATTTACGTTGGGAATAAGAGGAGTGCAGCCAGGATGGATTGTGAGAAGGAGAAAGATTAGTGAGTTCTTTTGTTAGTGAAAAAATAACTTCGTTAATTTAAAGAAGACCGTAGTTACGTAAACGTTCTTTGTTTCGCTAGTTTCAAGATCCGAAAGGAAAATTTGATTTTCCTAGCAGTTTTCGCCTTGGTGTTGGCTGCTATCTTGTTCAGTGCCAAGATGATTAAGCGCTGGTGTGAGTTTAAGGGCTTGAACTGCCAAGCACCTGAAGCCAAACGAGGCCGTTCTCGTCGTCGTCAGGAAGATGACGAAGATGAAGTTTAAATATTTCACGCATACCTTTCTTTGAATAAATTGAGTGAAATTCCTTCAGAATCATTCGTTTTTCTGAGCTAACTCTTATTTCATTTAGGGCCATAGGAGTACTATTGCACTTATAGCATGTTGTATTAGCACATCTCTATGTCAAATGTCACGCAATTTAGTATTTTTCAGCACGATTTGGAAAACAGATTTACGATGAGCAAACAATCTGCAAGTTCAGCGGCTATTTCGGACCCCCCACCAGCGGTTGTTCCAGAGGATGGATCGTCTTTGGAAGTAGGGGATAGAAAGGAACACGGGACAGGTTGGTCTGGGTCATCAGGTGGTCCAAAGNTCTGGGACAGCAGGTGGTCCACAGGTACCTGTTGCTGGTAAGTCTGGGGCAGCTGGTGGTCCAAAGAAAACTGTTGCTGGTACGTCTGGGGCAGCAGGTGGTTCAAAGGAACCTGTTGCTGGTAAGCCAGGGGGAGCTGGTGGTCCAAAGAAAACTGTTGCTGGTACGTCTGGGGCAGCAGGTGGTTCAAAGGAACCTGTTGCTGGTAAGTCTGGGGCAGCTGGTGGTCCAAAGGAACCTGCTGATGGTACGTCTGGGGCAGCTGGTGGTCCAAAGGAACCTGCTGCTGGTACATCTGGAGCAGCGGGTGGTCCGAATGAATCAGAGGCTTACATTTCATCTGATCCGGAGGGTGACTCGTCAATGACGTCGGACCTTGAAGATGGAGAAGACGACTCCGACTCGTCAGTGGAGAATGTGCAACCCACTACAAAAGAACATGGGTCCAAGGAATCTACCACAAAGCAACGAGGAAAACTGGACAAGCCTATTCCTAAAGTGGGGGATGGGAAAGGCATTGTGAAGTGGTGAGTTATTTTTCGTTGTTCTCGTTGGTGTAACATAACTAGTTTCTCCTTTTTGTTTCAGGAAAGCTCGTAAGGGTTTTACGAACTTGCACAAGCCGACCTTCATAGAGAATAGAAAGGCTCGAGCAAAACTGGCACACAAACGTGGAACGTGCCTTGTCAAAGCTGTAAGTCTAATTTACATTAAATTATATTGCTTGTTTGTCTAGCAGTAATTTTACTTTCTGTGTTGCATACGGCCGTGCTAGCTGTTGATACTCTAATCCTGGTTTAAATTCTATTAATTTAAAGGCTGAGATTTTGGCTATTCGCACCGGAGCGCAGGTGTTCCTGAAGGCCAAGTACGCAACTGCTAGGGATCCTTACATATTTACGTTCGGTAAGGACTTCCAACTTTCAGCGGGAACCAATGAGGTGGCAGCTTCGACCGCAGCTGCTAATCCAGGCCCTGCATCTCCGGGAAATATTGACACAATTGCAGTTGTTACCGCTGTTGAGGAAGGCTTCCGGGGTGCTTTGGATAAGTTGGAGAAAGTATCCCCATCTCATGGATCATCCGAATCTACTTCTCAGGTGCGTGTTGCTTTCTTTCTGACTCAAGAGTCGTACATTCATCATGTTTTCGTTCTATGTTCTTCTTCATTTACTCATGTTTGTCAAACACTCATTTGTAATGTAGTTTACTTTTATGATCTCTTGACAGGATATCTTTGCATCTCCATCCGCACCAAGCATGGCAAGACCTCGTCGTCGGCCTTCCTTTGCATCAGGTTGCATGATCTGCGGGCAGGAGGGGGAGTTCATTGAGGTGAAAGGTCAGAAAGTCCCCGCTGAATTTTTCCTTTGCTCTCGTGTTGGCTGTCGCGCCAAAGCCCACAATGAGTGCTTGGGATTTCCGGGCGCCAAGTACTCCAGCATGGTTGCAGTTTCCGCGTGGTTCTGTAATCTTCATGTTGGAGCAGGACGTGTGCTGCCGTTGGATTCTGAGCAACCAGATACACAAGCACCAGCCGCTGCAGCAACGGCAACTGATGAGACAACTCAACCAAAGAAACGTGGTCGCCCTGGGAAGAGCACAAAGTCTAAGAAGTAACGTGTCATGCGGTTTTCATTTTGGTTGAAAGAGTTTTCATTCATTACGCAATTTATTGATTGCTAATTATTACTTCCCTAATTCTTTTTTCATGTAGTTACTTTCATTTCTGTGCAATCACAACAAATCTATTTTAGCTCTTCCGGAATGTTTGTTCTGCGCCAAAACTTCACCCTAGTTTGCGTTGAATCGAGTTGTCTACTATAACTAATTGATGGTTCATATGCACATTTGCATTGCTTCGACTAGTTTTTGGCTAGTACTCCTGTTACGTTTAGAAAAATCATTTTCAACTTACTGATTTCATTTATTTCCAAAGTTTATTACTAATTAAATGTATTATTTGAACTGACTTTTATACTTTATCTGGCCTCAAGTTACTGTATTCAAAATTATTTGCTTTCAATCTTCACCGTGACATTTTTCATTACACCTTTTCTGTACATCTTACTTGCCTTCATGAATATTCAGGATTTATTTTAAATTATCTTCCTTCCGCGTATCTCGAACATACAAATTGAACCCAACAAACAAATTTGAAAGTATTCTTCGTTTCATGCATCACAATGCTTTGTCATGTATGCGTGATGACACGTTTATTGCCTTGGTTTTCGCAGCATTACTCACTTGTGAGTGCATTCTTCATTACATATCACTAGCACCCCATTCAAGGTTAACATTTAAGGCTTTCTCAGTGGTTAAATAAAGTTTAACACCATGTAAATCATCTTAATCAGAAAGTGCTTGAAATTTAATTGTAATGGTTATTCTAATTGTAATAATAAATGTTTTCATTCCTGGCATTACACGTTAATAAACATGAAGGTTAAATTGTAATATCACATGTTTATGTCTGTAATATTTCAGCTACTGACACCTTCTAAAACTACTATATTATATTGATTAAGCGTCGTAAAAGATGCAAAAATACTGATTTGCAGTGACACAAAGTGATGGTTGGAACTATCCCGTCAATAGCTTTCGAATCGAGCTGTCAAATTTACTGAAAAGTATTTGCTGGCAAGCTCGTTAGGTGTACTACGGTTTGGAACATTTTTCCAAATATTGGTAAATGCAAATGATTAGGCGAGTGCGTGCAGTCATACCAATTTATTAAAACCATTACGTGCTAAATAACTATTCAGCTACGTTGTAAATCCCGGTATTCATTATTACAATACAAAGCATGTAATTATTAATTGCACTAGACCCCAAATTTGGGGTCTGAGCACTGACTGACAGTACTTTTATCTCCATTTTCGGCTATCCATTTTGAAAGAATTTTACAAAGGAGAGAAGATTCATCAAGACTATCCTCGAATTCCAATTTAAAATCTGTTATCTCCTTCTTTCCAATCTGTTTCACATTCAAGCTAGCTAAAAAATTCTCCCAGTTGGTTATCAAATCTTTCTCATTTTTTAGAACAGACACTACGTCGTCCAAGTCCACTGAAATTTTAAAATTCTGACTGGTTAGATTGTCTTTTAGAATAATTATAATAAATTTATTGAAGTAATTATTACCAGCTTCCATGATATGATTTGTGCCACCAGCTGGAGAAATATATCCAGACGAAATAAATAAACCAAACTTGTTGAATGCCAGATGACTTACACACTAAAAGTGTACAAACTACATTGCATGTTAAATTATGTGCAAAAGGTTATTCTGATATCATCAACTTGTGACTTGTGAGCTCGTGATTGTGACGTAAAAATTCTCAAGGTTATTTCTTGAGCTTTTATGAAGCTGGTGATGCATACTGCTTCGCTTGCAAAGTTGCCGACTGTGGGGTTTAGGTACCTGAGCGAGAATGTAATTATGTATTGCTTTGTGAATGGCAGTGAGTTTTGCGATAACCAGGCACAAATCAATTGATTTTTTATTGCATTGTATTTTTTTGATATCTTGACTATACATTACAAATTTGGTTTCGTTTTACTTTCACTATCTTGCTGATAATATTATTGCCCACATATATAAAGTGTAACAAAGCACTTATAAATATGTTTACCAGTCGTTTTTAAAATTATTTATTTGAAAGTCCCTTTATATATAATTGGTAATTCCCACTATTTTAAACCAATCCATTCTTATGAAGTTGTGGAACTCTACACTGCAAAAAATCAGACTTTACACATAGTTCAAAAATTTGGTTTTAAAAAGATGTACAATAAATTCGTCTTTCTTCAGTGGTATCTAGTCTTTGCCACTATCTTATTTAATTGTGATAATCCAGCTCTAAATGTACACGTATGGTTATAACATGGCATCACTAAAAAACCATTACAATTGAATCTTATACAATTCAATGGTGAAGGAATAAGCAGTTAAGAGCTTAAATTGAGAAAGCAAATTCAGCAATTTTAAAATCATACAGAAGTAGTTCTGGTACATTATCAATTGCAACTTGTATGTATGTATGAGACAAATTAAAATTTACTACTGAACATATTTCTAACTATGTCAAGACGAGATTCCATTTATTTCAAATCAAATCAACAAAGAAATAGTACATGAACATAATTGAAAGTTAAATGAACAATCGTTTTTAGAAACCAATTACGCATTATTTTTCAAAGAATAAGTAAATTAACAATCAAATAATGTGATTGGCTACTTTACCATACAATCTTGAAACTAATTATATTGAATTTATTTAAGAGTTTAATAAGAAGATGCATAGAATTAGAATACTGTAAAAATTATTTCATTTTTTATAAACAATACTCATGCACGTAAAATTAGAACTATATTAAGAGCTAAAGTTATCGCTACTTCTAAACATTTCAATGGGGTTTCCCTGTCGACAAACATATCCGGGCCCAGTTTTGCCCGTATTGGTTGGCAAGACTTATAAAATTTTGTAAGCCAATCCCTTCTATACCCATTAGATGAATTGCTAAATCGGCTCAATTTCCATTGCAATGATTCAAAAATATATGCTGACTTCAGTTTTACCTCAACCATTCCTCCAAGCATTACCACAAGAGTGAATGACGAATTAAGGAAAAATAACGCGGCAATAAATAACGGAAACCTATTCTCAGGAATTGTCCATTCCAATCGGATAAATGTTGCTAATCCAATAGCAGTAATAGAAATTGCGCCAACAACAAACCCTAATAATATTTCTTTCATTACGGAATTTCCCAGAAGACTCAGAACTTGAATGGTTCTGTAAGTTAATCCCGTCTCATACATAGAATACTTCCGTTTTAGACATGATAATTTATAAAACATATCTAGATTGTCTTTTAAAGTTAACAAGCACAAAATTTGGAAAGCCGAAATTACAAATAGCTCCGCATTAATGCCTATGATCCAAACGTAGTGATTAGAAGCTAAAACAAAGGTTTTCAATACTGTCCCAAAAATTTGCTTTGAAAAATTTATTGTAGAATTTTGCTCAAAGTCAACGTTGCACTCTTCTAAAAGCCAGTATCCACCAATTGATTGAAGACAAGGATTACCCCAGTGTAGACCATATATTACAAAAGGCGCCAGCAAAATTCCGGACATGGGAAGCATGTATGCGAAAAGAAGATTTGATTTTTCTATTAAGGACCGCTTAGGATTAGCTGAATTCACTTTAAGGAATAAATAAATGCTTCATAAATATCACAGTTTTAATTATATTTATCAAAATGAAATGTTTTTATAACTTGCCATCTCTGTAATTCTTGTTGAACTGTAGAAACCCATTGATACAAAGAGTTAACTCGCTTGGATGCTGTTTACAAGTGTTTAAGAAACCTCCAGTGCAGATTAAGACCACTATGGTTACTCCAATCACAATTTTATTTACTACTGTCAATTCCAAATTTCGTCCTAATCCAATAGTTTGTATTATTACAACACATGTCAAAATGTAATGTAAGTACGTTCGAAATATTGCTTTAAAACGAGTTTTCTTATCAACAGATTTTAACTGATTTGCTTTATTATCGTACTCAAACATCAGTGTTCCAAATCCACCTGAATATGACGCTAGTTTTGTTAATTTTAGAAACAACTTAAAATTTTGTGCAAGCATCATAAATTTAATATAAAATTACAAAGTGAAAATTCCCAAGAAATTATTGCTTGTACCACAACTCTCTATTTAACACAACTTATTTTGGCTTTCTCTCCAAGAAGACTAGTAAGTGTCGATGACACGCTAAGCCATTAAGGTCGAGTCACATATTACGTAATTTTAATACACGTGTGGTGATGTACTTCCAGTTGCTAGACATATTGATTAACTTCTATAAATTATTTCTGTGAAATTATGGGTTATGGAAACGTCTTGAAGATAAAAAGGCATGATTAATACCTATGGTGCCATCGAAGAAGACTATGATGGTTGATAAAATCGATAAAAACATTTTTTTGAAAGGAAAAGTCTTGGTTTGCTGGTTTTTATAATGTTTGATAAAAAAGCTATTACGGTGACCCGGTAATCAACGTATCATCTCAAGTTTAGACGCTGCTCATGTTGACTGAGAAGTCAAAGTAAATGCTCGCTGCCACTCGACATATCAATACATCTTTTGTATTAGCTTTGACCAATGGATATGGTTTTTTAATTCATGACATCTCCATTTATCTTTGTACAGCTGTCATGTGAGATTGTAGGAGTGAATGTTTTTACGTTGCATCACATTTCGGTTGGGTCCGTTCTGTCTAAAAGTATCTTTATGTAAAAGACAATGCAGGGGCATATAAAATGCCAGTAACTGCAACCATAATTTTTTTTCGAAAACTTAGATGCACACAAATAAATATAAAACTTTCTTTTGCCAAATTGTAATTACCATCATTCCCCTTCCCAATTTCATTGTAAATACATTATTATTAGCAATATAAATTATTTTATTCAAACTGAAACCATTTTTAAGAAAATGAAAATGACTTATATTTTACTTTTCAGGGTTACGACCCGTTTTAAATCCGTTATAATTAAAATTTAAAAGTTGCCAATCCCTACACAGTTTAAAGCTCTATCTTTAAGTAATTCCTGCTATTTTCAATTCAGAAAACGCGACAAATTTATTCCAAGTTTCATCATACCATAGCCAAAGCAATGAAACATATAACTTCAAAAAGTGTTTGTATTCGTCTGACGTTGACATACCGATTAGCCAAATTGTAAATTATGTATTATGTTGGGAAACCCCGCATCAGCCCTACATTCATGTGAATAACACGCAAAAGTATCGCGTGACAATCTGATAAAATACAACTTCTACCACTAATTGTCACACATATATACACACGGCATACAAATTGGCGAAATATGAAGCATCGGAATTGTGGGAAGTCTCAACAAAACTATGGCTGAGGGAGGATGAAAAGATAGCTAGTACGACAATAATTTATGAGTGTATAAGGATTTTAGTTTCCACCAAACCTAAAGTTACCTATTTAATCCAGTTGAACAAACCAATAATCCTTCACATTTACATTCCGATTTTCATAGGATAAGCCATAGTATAAACAAATGATCATATGAAGTTCAATTTAATTTTTATGTCTTGCAAACAAGCCCAGCTTCTGGTTTTGAGTTGACAATAAGCCAGTTATCATATAAAAATGATATTTTCTTCTTCATCTAACCCAACCGCGGAAAGGCTGGCTTAGTAAACAGATATAAAATTCTTGACACAAACAATTTGTCAACACACGAGTTTGTTCGAATTATACTTCAGGTTAAAACAGTGGAAGTCATAGTATACTTAAGAAACAAGTACTTATTAAAATTTCAGATAAATTATACATGTTTCCATATTTTCTATATGGAATAAAAACTGATACCAACTAGCGAGTAAGTTTGAAAGCATAACGGTTGTCGTAAAAATCCAAAGATAAAATCTTAATCTATAGGGTTTTAGAACCCTCCTTTCTTTATTCGCAGCGCGTCCCTGTTTTCATTCATGTGTGTATCTATCTACGTAACGAACTACCAGTTGTCAACGTCAACCGCTCAGTAATAAAAAGTTATCTGATCAATAAATCCGC
>JAANSM010001009.1:0-21449 GCA_036850725.1 Orchesella villosa | reverse complement strand
GAATGTGAAGCTCTGGCAGGGAGGCATGTAGAATTAGTCGTGTATTTTTTATGCTTGCTTGTAACTGGCCTTTCTAGCATCCCATTTACGTACATTAAGAATGTTTGTTGTTGTTTGTGTGTTGGTTTCTCATATAAGCAAAACAACAGAATTAGCATTCCATTTCGAAAGAATCATATTATCCATGTGGATTTCAGATGTGACGTTACTTACGATATCGCCACGCCAGGCCACTTGATGTTCGTCCAAGTTTCCTGAATGTGTTTTGTACATTACATAAGTAGACATGCATGCGTTTCTATAGCCAAGCGTGTTAGTGCTATATGGTATAGTACAACATGACTTTTCTCTTGCAAAGTATGAAAACTTTATAAATGAATGGGGTATCCTACATGAAAAGTTTGTGCGTGTACGGTGTGAATTGCATGCATATGTTTACATCAATTCCGCTGAGACCTTTTTCAATACCCTCACTACTTCAATGCAATGTATGTAGTTATATAGTAAGTAGCTATAATAGTACTTGGCTCTTGGAACTAGAAGACATATGCACACGCTCCCTATGTCAACATCGTTCTTTGAGACGAGGCTTACACATTCATGCGGTAGTTATCTACACAAATGCGTGATCGGTCTTGCCCTCCTCCCTTCTTTCATTTTCAAATGCGTTATCACACAACTCATACAAACACACTTAGAAAGAAAGAAAACGAATGGAGAAAGTCTCATTATATTCACTTATACGCACGTGTAACGTGTAAGGTAGATAGATTTTTTCACTTTCCCTCGTCAACGAACCGGTGGGGCTGAAACTCATCTATATTCACGTAAAGAAACAGTGGACTAGTTACCGCACGTCCTTGATATGCCATCTCATCACACACTCTCCTTTTAGTGAATAATATCTCGCTCGTCAGCACACGTTTGAAAGGAACGGAGAAAGCATTTATTTCTCAAATTTTACATATCCTGAACATCAGTCGTAGAAAATTTGCAGTTTGTTCCTTTTCTCAGGAGATACCTCATATGGATAAAGTCATGCATAAGATGTATCCATAAAAAATGCTTAGTGTTGCATGATCATGGAGTCCCTACGCTACCTACAAATGTAACACGGATACCTACATGAATATGGAATAAATGCATGAGTAAGTAGCTTTTTAAATAAAAAATGTGCCTCTTTTTTATTCACGTGCACAAAGTTATAGTCAACCATTCACTTTCCATTCATCATAATATGAAAGTCTACAGGCAAACGACTCCTATAGCATCATCTTCATATCAAGAGACAGTTCTCTCACGAAAGAAGAAGACTGAGGAAAAAAGTCCGAAACTGAGTGTAGTGTGTAGCAGGCAGAAGCAGAGGTATGAAGGAGAGCGCGAGCAAGACACACACACGCTAAATACCTTGTCAATATCTCTCGACGACAGTGGGATATTATATTGGCCGTGTGATGAGAGGAAAAAAACGCGAGTCTGTCTTGGTCGATACGTTATGCTACTTTCCACCCGCAACGTGGACTAAATGAATACATATGCTTGGCACTCGTGTGCTCTGCCACGCTTTCCCTTCCGCACAGTAACGCAACTACTCCGTTGTAGCATTAGCTATGTCATTGGAAATTGTATTACTCCTGTTTCCGTACTATTATTCACTTTTACGACAGAAAATGTATTAAGCATCAGCACACACCCCTGCCTTTTATATGCTTCCATTCTGATAGATTCCCATTGCAACTGTGGTCTGGTTTGGGGGGAAATATATATATGCTTCTATAATAGTTAAACGAAAGCCTCCATCCACTGCAGCTGGTGGTGTGGATAGTGTCGTGGCATGGTATTGCAGAAAATAACGGCGAAATTGAGAAGAAAGAAAAAAAAATTCTGGCTGACAGAAGGATTTCTCCGAAGCTGACAAACAAAATCCACCCCTAATGTCAAAGACTTGTATGTGGAATACCCGATCAATTTATCCCACAATCCTAGCTATTAAACCTCTCAACAGCATTTGATCCATCAAGTTGACACTTGGTATTTTTGCCCTTTCTTCCTCGACTTCACTTTATATATTGTGCGCGCTCCGTTGTTATCATCATTCTTGTATACGCTTAAGCAGCCCCATATATTTCCTATCCAATATCCTATCCTATATGTACACGCTACAAACCCAAATCTTTCAATCTCTTTAAAAATCTATCTCATTCTTTTCCTTTGTGCTCGCATGAAGAAAAAAAAGTCTCAAATAAGCAAACCCTATAACGGAAGAAGATCTATGTACACGCTACAAACCCAAATCTTTCAATCTCTTTAAAAATCTATCTCATTCTTTTCCTTTGTGCTCGCATGAAGAAAAAAAAGTCTCAAATAAGCAAACCCTATATAACGGAAGAAGATCGGAGTGCTATTTTTTTCGAGTGATTCTTCCTCAATCTCAATTCTTCTACACTATATATATTCAGACATTGGCTGAGCTTATATGTGTTATATGATGTCATAGTGGTTGTTGAAGCATAAAAAAGTGATTCGCGAAAAATTCACCAGACGCTCACTTCGAATTTAACATTGCTTTCCTTCCACTCCGCATTAAATAGCTTAGCTTATAGCTTCAGCTCAGACAAAAAATATTGTCTCAACCATACACAATGGCAACTAACCAAACAAAACGGGGTGAGAATGCATGCATACAGGGTCATAAAAGTTGCCTACTTCATCGAGTTACTTTTTCTTATTTTCTCTCACAAAAAAAGGAAATAAGTGCGACCTTTCACATATATATATGCATAGACGAATGGTAAACTAACTAGAATTTCATGTGTGTGTGTGCCCCTTACAGATAAAAATATCCTGGTTTCGTTTCTTTCCTCTGGCTCCTTCCTTTTCCCATTCTTTTCGAAGGTGAAATAAATGCGACCCGACCGCACATTCTATTCACATTGATCCTGTTTGTGGTGTTACATTACTGTATATTTATACACATATATATTATATAATATATACACGATATTTCCCCATCGTATAATGAGTTCATGATATACTATACATTGCATGCAACATAAGTATGTATATATATTATATATATCAACCAAAAGAAATATTATTGCATAGTATATCATGAATGTTTGTAAGTTAGTATACAACGAACTAAATAAAAAGGTAACCTTTTTGCAAAGTATGAAATACCCAGACAGACTATATCTATGTACATTATTATATTCTCCAGTAAAATACTTTCTGCTGGACAAGTTAGAGGTAAAAGCCTTTTTGTTTCTCTTTTTCTCCTTCCGTAAGCCTCCTTTGACGTTGCATTCTTTTTGGCAGAGAATAAAAGAATGGAAGCGGAGTAGAAAAATCTGGGCCACTCAAACTTTCATAGCAATTTTGTTTCTTAGCGCAAAATATATACAAAAAACGAAACTTGGTTGAGCAGAGAGAGAGAGAGAGAGAGAGAGAGAGTAGAGAGAGAGTGGCGTTGTGTTGTGTGAGTGTGTGTGTGTGAAGCCTTTGTGTAAAAAGAGAGTTTTACCAAATATTGCTTTTCTAAGTCGTGCTCTCTCCCAGCCACTTTTCTTTCCTTTGTGTGAGTGTGTGTGTTTGTAACTGGATGATGCTACAAAAGCCAATAATAAGCCAAGGTAATGGACCGTCCAAAAATGTGATGGCATATATGAGTCGTGTAATATGTGATTATGTGTTTGAATAGCGAAAAATATATAACAGCAATGAAAAGTGGTATTACAATTTTCTTTTGATTTCATATATAATAGCTTTGGTTTGCTAGCTCCATTCTCTCCTTTTCACTTTCTTCATTGTTTGGAATCTTGATGATGTAATGGTAACATTTGGGGCTTTGGAAAGTCAAAGCCCAAAAATGAGGTGTTGTATGTGTGTCTGATGCCGATGCGATGCCAAACCAAACGTTGGTAAAACGGAACTGCTATTTTACTTGGTTTACTATACTTCACTGCACTTCACTATACTTATATTCTTAGCAAATCAGAAAATGTAGCAATATATCCACTCAGACGTAGCCATAATATGCACATTGTGGCAGAGAAATGCATTTCTTTTCCATATGATCTCTCAAGTTTATAAGGAATTATGTGGAGCGCAAGTGGTTATAGTCACAACTAACATACACACATAAACACATCTATGAACATTCATTGCATTATAAAGAATAAGCAAAAACGAGCAAAAAAGTAATATGCTATCTCAATGTTGTAGGACGGGACTTCTCACGCCCATAATTCATCGTAAAAGAGGTGTCACATAAAAAAGGCTTGTTTATGGCTGATTGAGCTCTCTTTCTCCCTTTGTCTTTCTTACATGCTCAAAGAAATGGCTCGCGGTTAAATTACCTTGCTAAGTTGTTAGATGGCCCACAAAAAGCACATTAGAGACTAATAAAGAAATAAAAGGCACTTAATATGTGGGTGGTTAAGTTTTTTTTAAATAGGATGGGCTTTTTGTTCACTCAATATGCTACCAATACGTTGGAGGCAGAAAAAAGGTGCTATTATAGTACATCATTCGTGGGTGTACATTTCAAGTGGGTGTAAGTAATATTTAATGATGACCATTTACTGGTTAGATAATAACTGGAGAGATAAAAGCATGTCTGCAGTATCAGTGCTTCCAGTGCTTGTCTTCCTAGGAACAAATAATAAAGGATGTTGTTTCAGTGGTTTTTCGTTATAATTTGAATCCGAATAAGGTGCTCTGAAACTTCTTGGAGAATCTTGTTTGTAGCAAACAAAACTGCAGAGTATTACAACAAGTAATGTTAAAACTGATTGAAAGGAAAGAATCCTGAATAAATTTGTAAAAACTATTATAATTGCCTTGCTCCAGAAATAACTTAGTTAGTAATTACTCTTTACTCTACTCTAATTCTATTGAAAGACGTTGGTCAAAAGGGTATCGCGGTCGACACGAGTTTTGATATTGGTAAGCTGACGAAAAACTGGGATATGAAACTTTTTACAGCTTTTTGTTACGCTTCATGTAGCGGTCGTGATATGTAAGAAAATTTGAAAGAGGAAGAGGAGCAAAAGCATATCATCAATGCGGAATCCTTCCAAGTTATATCATCAGCCTCAGTTCCCTAGTCAAATTAAACCAGCTCTCCCAGTTGTCTTTCATCTAATCCCAAAATTATTAGTGAAAATACATTTTCGGACACTGAGTGTGTAAAATGAGCTTAAGTTTCACATTTTGTGAAATGGTAAAAGTTATGAGTGTAAATCAGTAGTATTTCAAGCATTGTCTCTCGCAACTTACAAAAGATTCCGGAATAAATATGCCTCTAAAAAATCCTTGGATTTTCTCCTCCACCACACAGTATTATTAGTATATTGTGCTGAAAAGAGGTTCTAGTAAAACCGCCATAAATTTTTTAACACTTCAATAATGTTCAGGATCAGTAGTGGGGCTCGTAAAATTGTGTGAGACACAACCAAACTTGGTGTCCCATACAATCCAAATGGAATGTCGTTTTTACTCTCCAAAAGGGAGAAAAGAGAATACAGTGTGTTTTCCGGAGCTGGAGAAGTAGGAGGAGTAAGTATTAGACGTTCTTTAGGAGAAAATGGGAAAATACTCTTTCCTTCTTTCTCTCTTGTCTGTGTGCCCGATTATACGCCTTCCGCAGCACGAGGATCAGCATCCTAGATGAGCCACAACTATGTTGTAATACACATAGCAGTAATAAGCATTTTCCCTTTGATTTCATCTTTTACCATCTTCATACAAGCAATATCTTTCCATTGAAATATACTACCCTCTTGTATAAAACACTTGACGTGCACATTATGGTCCCTTGGAAATGAAGGGGCACATACACACAAGGCACACAAAAAGAGCATCACATCAAACAGAGGTTGTAAGCTTTGCTCTTCATTTCTCTTGCCTGGCACACATACACACAAGGCACACAAAAAGAGCATCACATCAAACAGAGGTTGTAAGCTTTGCTCTTCATTTCTCTTGCCGACATTTTTTTCCTCTGAAGCAACCGCTAGTCGTGCGTAGTTCGTTGGATTAGTGCTGGAGTTCATGGGAAAAGTTTTGCCTGGTTTAGAATGCCATCAGCCATCATGTACCACACCATACTTTAGTTGCGATATTCTTGGCCTGGTAGTGAATGAATGTGAGGTTGAAGATTATATATATATACAATAATGTTGGGGACATTTTCGTTTATACAACATACAACCCAGTAATGATCATGCTTTAGAGGTGTTTTCTAGGAGGAAGCTGAAAAATTTCAGATGTTTTTATATCATTTCTGATAAAAAAGAAGAAGACGGAAATAGAATGTAAAGGAGAGTATATAACATGACTTTAATACCAAAACCAAGCTCGTAGATTATTATTTGAGGAGAGTGCAATAATATTATGCAATGCACTGCTTTCTGGCACTGTCGTTTCCCAACATTTTGAGTCTTTTGATGGTGGTAAAGGTATTAGGAGAAGGATAGGAGAACAGAGTAAGTTGTCAAACCCATTTTGTGGGATAAACTTGCACCCAAAAACTAATTGGGAATTGGTTAAATTTATATACCTTTCTCCGATGTGGTAACCTTGTGTAACAATGTTATATTTTCTATGATGCGTCGTTTACCTCATTGGAGAGTTTGAATCTGCACTCACGTACAACTTAGTTACTCGACTTTCCCTATCTAGTTCCCATTAACTGGAGTGGTAACGACTCTACAAATTACCCCCTTGATTCAGGTCGTGGCAGCTTGCCACTGATCACCAACCAACGATTTTATCAAAAGACCGGTCTGTAGGTATCGGCGTTTCCTCTACAACTTCCGAACGGATCTGTAAGTGTTCTGATCAAATGAAAATCTGCACAAGGAACAACTTGAAAATGCCACTGTGGCTTGCTCTGCGAGTTAGTGTGTGGTGCAAGTTTTCTTCCACAATCTAATCTACCTATAGCGTGTGTGTTCTTGTATCACCTACGGAATGTAGCACTGCGCAACTAATGTGCACTTTTAGGAAGCAGGATGGACATACATCAAAGTTAACCGAGTATTTTCGGTTATTAAGCTTCCTTCCCAAGTGGCATTACTGAAGGACATCGTTGTTTCCCTCAACATGGTTCAAATACACATGCGACGTACGTACACATATCAAAAAGTTCAAAACCTGTAGACCATTGGATTTTCTTTCTAATGCGTTTGTCTTCTTAAAAGCTATAAGGACAAGTACAAAACACAAAACTTATCATAACGTTTGTAGCATTAGCATAACACTGCTCTTTCCTTCATTGTCTGTTTAGTTTAGCTTCAGTAGTCAAATTCTGAAACTCATGCGTTTAGGATAGAAAGAAGCTCGTTTATTTTGTAGTGAGTAAAAGCATTTGAAACAATTATAGCTTTATGTTTAACATGTTATACATGATGAGATTAGTTGTAATTGTAGCCGCTGGATTTATTTTCTNTGGATTTATTTTCTAGTGTATCACATGTAATGGCTCACGATAGAAAATGGTTGCATCATGTACCAGGAGCCCTGGGGAAAGTAGTGTTTTTGTAATAAAATTGCATGGATAGAAATACAGTAACATAAAAGTTTGCTCAGAGAGGCTCTCATACGTTCTCAGAGGTACGTGTAACTATTATATAGTATGGAGTCTTCGAATTCTGAGTATAATTAGGCTAGTAAAATGTGTTTTTGAACGCTCAATTTTAATAATACTGCAGTGTTTTGTTACAAAAACTTAAACAGCAACACCACTTCAAGTAATTTAATCCTCTTTGCTAGAAGAGGTATAAAATCTAAGGAACGGGGTCACTCAAGACTTGTCAGGAAGGTAAATGAAGGAACACATTTCCGTGAATTTTCTTAATTGAAATTCATTAATTTAAAAAACATTCCACTTTGACTTGAACCCATGCAGTAATGTTATAGAAAGAAAAGGTGCTGTTAAACATAAAACTACATTGTGCTTAAGCTAAATGTACGTATGTGTTTGTTTGGTTTGGTACGTACATGTTTCGTTTTCCATTGCTAGACAAAGTTGTACTTACATAGCATCAGCAATATAGCATTTCTCACTTGAGTTCTTCAGGGCAGACAGGGCCAGCAGCAGCCCATTCAAGTTTGTTTCTAATTTATTTTGAAAACAACCATTCTCATATTGAGCAACTTCATTCTCTCCTTCAGTCAAGTCATGTAATGTTACACCATGCCATTATGATGCAAACAGCAAATGAGAAGTAGTTCTGAGTAGTGAGCACTTTCGCTTCACAAAATCTACAATAATGCATGCATGCATGTATATGTGTGTTTGAGAAGAAGAATATGTTAGACGGAAGGAAAAGGCAGTAGTAGTAGGCAGTCGCTGAAGTTCTCATCTCTCTCTCCAAGACTCTGAAACAAAAGCAATAATGGGGCGATTCCATACGCTCAAGATGAGCTCTTAGCTTTCATATTATCGAGTAAATTGCGGAAGGACTTTAATTAATTGGAGACATATTTTACTTGAAACTACCTTACACTTTTTTATAACACTACAAGGATCCCTATTCTTGAAAATCACCATTCACCTAAAATTGGGAAGTAGCACTTCGAATAAGAATTCTAGCCAGCCCTTCCAAGTTTTTTTTCTTTCCCTTTACTTCCCTTTTTTGGGTAACGAAGAAAGTGTAAGCAATATAGGTTTCAAGCGACAGGCAAACCCATTCGTTGGTCACACACAGGAAAATGTACAATATACAAACATTGGAAATGGTTGGTAGGTGGCTAGATATATGCTTTTACATCAGTTCCATTTCTACCTTTTTCTCCGCTGTTTAGAAAGATGAGGATGTGCTACTGCAAAATGGGCTCCACGCAGTTTATTATTACACTCTAACTTGTTCTTCTTGTTATGAAGAGCTCTCTTCCTCTTTCTCTCTCCTTTTAACTTGAATAAATAGTACCTTGCTTACTACACACCCTTCTCTCAAAAAGTCATTTCAGTTTTTGACTCACTTACATTTTTTCCCATCCACTAAAAATACTACACAGAATGATTGTATCATCATCATACACCATGGTCATACAAAGATACTGAATGGGATGTGAGGAAGAAAAAAACTTCTGGAAGCCAAGTACAACCTCTTCTGTATGAACATTTGTATATATACAAGGGTACATGTATATAATAGGTTGGTAGGAAATGTGGTACTACAAATTCTTTTAGTAAACTTCATTTCATTTGGAATTGGCAGAAGGATCTTCAGATTGAAGAAGAGCTCGCCTCCTAACATTTTCCTATAACAGAGTGTATATGTACTTAACACCATATATATTTATACGGAGTAAAAGGGTCTCATCCTCTATTGCCCCACTCTTTTGCTTCTGCTCTGCTGGTGTTACCACACATATCTCTTTACTTTCCTATATGTATTTCCTCCAAACTCAGGAAGAAATTATATGAATAGGTAGTAAGAAAAGGCACAAAAAAAGAAGAGAGAATGTGAAACAAGGAAAAAAAGTATGAGGACAACCTGGAACGAAAAGGATGGGAGACGCATCTCACTTTCTCTTTTTCTCTCAAATGACATCGTTTCATATGATGATGGCAGTTTATATATGAAGAAATGAGATGACTTTGCTAACGCTTCTCCATTTCTTACCACCACTTTTCGTATTTGGGACTAGGGACTTGTAATATTTTTCTTCTTTCCCTCTATCTCTCTCTCCCTTTTCTAAAGAGCTTCTCTCTCAACTTTTCCCCATCCTGAGTTTTATTTAAAAAGTACGGCTTCTATATGTAAGCTTATATATGTATATTCTGGCGGTTGGTTGGGAGCAGTCCTATACCGCCATCATCTTCTTGTCTCTCTACTTATTTCAATGGGGAAATCATCATCGCCAACACCATCATCAACTTCTAAATGAGAGAAGAAATGTGACGGTCTGGCAGTGGGAGTGCAGTGAAGCACTAAGGACATGTGTAGTTTGCTCTGTTTATGTGAGGACAAAAGACATTTTAGCTTCCGTTTTTTGTTCGGGATTCCAAAAAAAATATAAGCAATACTTACGTCCTTTAAGCTTTAGATATTCTTTAGCCTTATAAGATGATCATGATCATGGTGATGTGATGAGGTCCTTTCTATTTGATAAAGCTTTCTTTTTTCTTCATTACTATTGCAAAAACGAATTTCTTTAGTGTTTGGAAAACTGCAGAAATAAAAAGCACACAAAAATACATAAGCTACTAGTTTCCGTAATGATCCATTCTATTTTTTGTTCTCTTCTTGGATAAAGTAAAGCAAGGAGCAATCAGCAATCCACTGAGTTCAGAGAGTTGCATGCATTTACTGGTACTTATATTTGATGAAAATTTGAGAGAAACTAAGAAAGTTTATGTTCACCGACCTACCTCGCTACTTACACTTTACACGAATTCCCTTTTTCCCTTCTGGAGTTGCATGCTTTTGCTAACTACACCCAAGGAAAATTAAGGCACATTAGAAGATGGCTAAGGGCAGTTTACAATCGATTTTCTAAGCAAAATCGGTCAGCCTAACGACTTACCGTCAAAAAATTAACCTACTTCCTTTCCTCCTCTCAAGTTTTCAGTACTTTGAGAGAAGCTACAACAAAAGCATTATGATGCTTTCCATCTGCTTCTTTACTTTACTTTTTCCTAAAATTTATCGTATTGTCATGAAAGGCGATCTGATGTGATCGTGCTTAACCGACTGGATGGATTTAGTTTGGTGCATTAAACCCATTGTTTTTACTTGTCATGTGATAGAAATCCTACCTAAATAGTTAGACTTTAAGTGTGTGTGTGTATGCTATGGTTCCATGCTCGTTCCCTCTTTTCCTCTCACCACTCGTGCCGTTAGGTACTAACAAGATCATTATATTACACTTGTACATTTTCTCTCTGCACATTTTGTTGAAATAATGATGCTCTTTTCTTTCTCTTTCTCTCTCTCATCTTGACTTGCTACTACTAGCCTCCTTGCTCTTTCCCTAATGCTAAGAAAGAACCTTTAGTCAAGTCTTTTTGGAGTCCATGAGAAAGATGAATTTAATATTGCTTACATTATAGCACAAATTTCGTACCTTCTTCTGCCAGAATATTGCCATTCTACTCAATGCCCCCATTTCATTTCATGATTGTTGCATCAGCAAGCCAAAGCTGAGAGAATGTGTGGGAGAGAGAGAAGATTTTGCTACAATTTCAACAATTTGACTCAGCTCAACAAGGATACCTTTAAATGTGTAGGAACATCATCTTCAGGAAATGAGCCTCGGATTATATTGTGCATAATCTACGATATCTAACAATAACAAAGCCACCATCCATTCAAGGGAATATGTTCGTTTTAAGTTTCATTTAACGATTTTCTGCAGCTGTGCACCTCTTTTATTGATGTACAAAAGTAGGTTTTGACTTTATTCCTTCATACCCTTTTACCTTACTTAGTATGGCCATATCAACCCTTTTAGGTTGGTTGGGTATCTGTTTTATGAAATCCTTGCTGTGGGCCTTGGCATATACATCTTCCTTTGCGGACACACCGTGCTTTGGCTTGTGTTTTTGTGTACTCTCCAAAATGAAGATGAATATCGGCACTAGAAACAATCATGCTCCTCTCTTTTGGGTACTCATGTATAGTTGTATGCACGTCGTATCCTCGTAACTGCTGCCACAATAAACTGGCAGAATATTTAGAACGATTACTTGGGAGAGGAAAAGTGAGTCAGTCGGTTTATTGTTGTTTTTAGCCTAGGTTGTTAGAAAGTGAAACCGAGAATGCAAACTAAATTGAACAACGGGTGTGTGCATACATTCGTGGTCAAATTGCTTGTAAACAGTACTTATATATATATTGTAAATGTTTAAAGCTAAAAGTATCTGCATTTGATGAAATGGGGAAGGATGGCGACGCGATGAGCTTACTTATAAACCTTTTGTTTTCCTTTCAATAAACTATGAGAAATACACATACGTGTGCAACTATTAAATACACACACACACAATATGGGATGAAGAATACCTAACTAGAAAGCGTTGAGGAAATTTGAGAAAATCGAGAAAGTTTAATGATAAATTATGCCGGAGTAAGGTACAGAGAATAATAATGATGATTTAGATTATACGCAAGATCGTTAAATTACTCTGGTGCAGTGGTGGTATTATTAGTAGCTAAAGCGAGATAGCAAATCGATTTGCTGAGTTGGGTCATGATATATCTCCGTTTTTAGCTTGGGTCTTTTTTTACGAGAAATGGGATTTAAATTTTCCGTTTTCTAACACACACACAGTGTGTTTTATGGGGAAGCGTAAAAACTATTATGGGAGAGTGTATCCACTGTCTCATTTCAGTTTAGTTTCTCCAAGCCCTCCGACTCTGACTGTCTATTAACCATTTGTTTCTGTTCGTCGTCCACATGGTATGCATTAATCACTCCATATCTCTTAGCCCACGTTTACTGACACTTAACTCATTTATCTGTGAAATGGAAACCCACTCCCCCGTTCCCTATATAGTTCTAAGCTGAACGAGTAGAAGGTAGTATATATATATAGATATAGATAAGTAGTAGCTGTAATGTTGAATGTGAGAATCGATTTCAAACCTCTATGAGCCATAATAATTAATACTGACCATTATTTATGATAATTGCAGAGTTGTCAATCCCTGTGGAAGCGGTGGTGGGGAAGCAAATAAAAATGCCTTGTGACATTCAACCCAGTCGCCGGGATGACACCGTGTACATGGTACTCTGGTTCCGAGCGGAAGAAAGCATACCAATCTACAGGTAATAAATCTCATTAGCTAGTCCCTACTCCTAATGAAATTACCTTTTATTTCGACTGTCTCTGAAGTGACTACGAATTCTAAGACGGGGAGACACATACACACACCATAGCGTTTCCTAATAGACGAGAGAAAATCCAATGAAATAAAATATAAAAGGGAGAATATAATATAGCATTTCATGAATGATATCAATGCGAAGTCATGATGACGATGCGATGTAGTTCACAGCGTTTTCCCTCAGTTCTTCTTTATGTCGACTTTCAACCCTAGTTTGCACTTTATCCTCGTATTGCATTATGAATGAAAGTATGTTTCTAACAATATTTCCCCAACGGGCTTACTCATTTCATTTCAATCTCACACTTTTATCCTTTCCTTTTTGCGTTGCGTCTTCTGGATGAAAATGTACTTATTTAGGAAAAAAGTTAAAGTTGAAAGTGAGTAGGCAGCATATAAATGCACGTGTAAGGAAAGAGATATGATTCCATCTTTCACTAGCTCCATGAAAGGCTTCAAGAAGATTCTACTGTTTTAGTTTATTGTTAGAAAAGAGGATGTTATATTATGATGACTACATCTCGACAAGTGAAGAAAAAAGAAATGAGAAAAGAATGCATCTTGAAATAAAATTAAAGTTCTAAATTGAGAGTGAGTCAGAGAGGGTAAAAACACAAAAAAGGATATGAGAATTTCTACTGACAAGGAGAAGACTTCAAGTAAGTGAGTAAACTTGAGTGTTACATTATCACATGAAATGGTCTATCTTGCCTGGAAGCAAGTTCTTAAAAGCAAAGTCTTTTCTTTCTGTTTAATTTATCTTATATGTATACATACACGCTGGGATAAAAATCAAGATTACTCTATATATCCTTATATATCACCTACCTACTTTTCAACTCCTAAAAATTGCTTCCCTAAGGACAATATAATAAGCTTATATATAAAGGTTCATCGTGTGGTATGTAGTGTGTTTACCCACTTCATAGCTCTGCTCTGCTATCAATATTTTGACACACTTTTTTTTGTACTAAATAGCCACCTTATTATTACACGTGTCAAATTTTGGTTTATGCGCTACCACAAACATAATTACTTTTACACTAGTTCTGAATCAAATTCCTGAGATTCGTTTTGACGGGGTTTACAAATCCAAGAATTTTGTGAAACTTCAAACGTGTGAACACAGGCTCATTTCTTCTCGAAATGAATAATAGGTTTCCATTATAAAATCCACAATATAATACCTCAATACAATTCCGAGGTCGGGACCTGCTCGCTCCTTTCTTTTCTCCATTATGATATAGAATTTCATTCAAACTTTGCAACGTGTAATTTGTAGAATGTGCGCCTGTGGTTGGAAACCAAGACTCAAAGGTTGGTTTAGTGCAAATAAGAAGCACTAAAAAGTGTGCTTCGGTGTGATGATGGTGATGGGAGAGAGTATAGGTTGGTTTGGGAGCACTTATGTATGTGGAGGAAGGAAGACGGAAGGAAAGATAAATGAAGATTAGTGCATAGTAAAGGCAGGGACGAATGGGAGAGAGAAGCTTTGTGAAAGCATTCCATAACCGGGAGATCGACACAATGAAATACTTCTTGCTTTAGAGAGTGGCTCCAGTTATCAAGATTCTCTTTCCATCATTCAGCCAATCTACTTTCCCTCAGCTTTAGATGAACTCGGGAGAAAAGAAGTCAATGAGAATGAAGTCCTTTTGGAAGCGCGTTTGTTGTGATGAGAAGAGGAGGTTGTAGACTAGGTTTGTGGTATACAAACTCACATATGTGTGAGAGTACTTAATTTACTTACGCTTAATAATAGAACCGTGTGTATTTTAGATATGTGTGTATGTATGTGAGTGAATGGTTGTGATAACGGAGAACCATTTCATTAAAAAGAAAACATCTATATGAGGGAATCACATACATATATCTATCCTACTTGAAAAATGGAGTGTTGTGGAAATACATTTATCAGATGCCGGATTACCGAGTGCTAACTTTTAATGCATGTACCGCTCCTGCACATACATACATATCATATTACTATAGTATACATATATACTCATGTAAAATAAACTAACCGACAAGGTTTGTACTTTGTCGAGGTTTGAGTTTGAAGTTTGTTTCTTCTATTCATGCACTTTTTTACGCGGGCATCCCATCATCATCAGGATAAACCAGACTGCAGCATAAATAGTTAGCATGAATTATGCATGCAATGGATTCTCCATATTGAAGTGAGAAGCCCATAAGCCTTTTGCCAGACACTTGCACCAAAAATCTCATTTTAAACCACAAAACTTTACATACTTGTATATACATAGGGAGGTACACAGTACACATAAATGCTTTTGTATAAGTCTAATCAAGTCAGGGCATGAGGTACGTTACGACAAATATATATTTTGCAAAGGTCAGTATGTCCTCTTGAGATTCGTTATTTCCGAGGAGAGCAACCTGGAATTACAAGTCATTAGGAGAAAATACAGTTGTTGTGAAACTTGTGAAAGCTCTCTCACTTTCTTTCTCGTTTCAGCATCTGGATGTATCGTAATGTTAATATAGATACATCTTCGTTTGAAAAAAAAAGCACTTTCCTTGATTAACCCAATCCAAGATTACACACATTGAAGAGAAAAAATACGAGAACGAATGACCGTAGAATTACGGAACGAACATAATTTTAGGATCCGCACTTTCATTTCTAAACTTTTAGCTTTCTCTCTCTCTCATTTAGAATGTCACAGTTTCTTGAAAGCGTATTATGCTGCATACATACATATAATTCTCTCAGAATAAATCCGATACACGTACATTACATAATTAGAGCAGTGCAATGCAGGCAACCAAAAAGGAGTCCCGAAAGAGCTCACCCGCACTATCTATCTAATGTCGTTATATCTTTTGCCGTGCATTTGCTATCTGAGTTTTCAATCGTACTTTATATATCAGAGTATATTACTTTTGACTCCTTTCCATTTCCAGCAGCTGCTTCAAACCCATTTTCGCTGATGTGATACAACCGAGAAAAGATTTTGGAGCTTTCTCACAAGACGACGATGTAATATTATGTCAGTGGAACTTGAGCAAAATATAATTCTATAATATTGAATCCGGGAAGCAGCAAAAGATATATAAAGGGAAGCAAATCAAAGGTGCTAACTACATTCACAAAATCCCTTCAAAAGGGCGTCTTTCTCTATAGTTAATATTATCGGAAGGGAATGTCGAGGATACTTTCCTGAATATCGGGGAACAAGGAAGGATGACATGATTCATCTGAGTGAGTCTTCCCCACTCTTTCTCTCTCCTGCTTCTTATGTATCAAGACAAAAGACACAAAAGGCATAAGGTTTTTCTACGCAGCAAAGTACTTACATGAAGATACATGTGTATATCTATATCCTCTCGTTCTCTCCTTGCAAACTAATGTGAGGTGTTAGTTGGTGAAAGTCTGATGGAGTGTGAGACTTCCTGTCCTAGTCGGAGCGAAGTACGAAGGAGATAGAGAGTACCCGTAGTAGTAATGTCCTACATTACATAGAGGAGCCATATGCCGATGCCTAAAGGATTCAACTGTGTTGATCCATTTTACTAGGCCAAAACTGTTTCACACATAGCGGAATGTTAAGAAGTGGAGCTGTACAAGCAGTAGATCATTTGGGATTGATGTTGTCTCCTCGCTAAGCTATACATCAGGTCCGTTCATCCTTCGCTTGGCTTGGAGAGCATGGCGAGAAAGTTGGCTCCTTTATAGTTTCTCCTGTAGCTACTATTATAATATGCCGAGCGAGCCGTATTGTAAATCCTTTTTTTCTTTTCTTAAGAATACAACAGAATAAGGACAGATATGGCCTGCGGTATGAATGCAGGCATGAGGAGAGAGAGAGAGAGAGAAGGGAATTTCTTTTTACACTTTATTCAAGAGTCTCCTCTTCTTTACACATTTATCGTATGCATGCACACAATTTTAAACTCTAAAATGGTGCATAGGCTTATGTATAGATAGACGAGAGAAAGTGAGATGGATTGCGTTATGAACCGCACAATTTTTGCGCTTGTATGTTTTAAAATATAAAATGTGCATATATTTTTATGCATATGTATCGCATCACGATAAGTATGTACAATATTTGTGTTATTCATGCCCCAAAAAGAGATGGATGGATTATGGATTGTTTCGAAGGGAAAAAATGCACGAACGGGATTGTCAGGCGAGGACTTGGCTCCTCTCAGGAAATGCCGACACGCATTTCTATGTCTGGTGCAAAAATCTAGTAGGTATGGTATGCTGAAGATTGTTTAGTTCCCATTCTCTATGTTTGCCTCCTCGACAAGTTTCAAAAGTGCTTAAGAAGAACTGTACCACTTTTCTTCCTTACAATAAGAAATGCCTTTAGTTCTATAACTTCTATATCAATTTAAAAATAGGAAGTCCTTTTCCTTCAACTTGTTTCAGTGTTTCTTTCTCCGGGCTGTTTAGCAGCAACAGAAGAATATCAGTAATAATAGGAAGCCAGAGAGAGACTTAACTAAAGTTTAAGTGAAATCTAAAATACTTTTACATGCTTGGAATTTCTTTAGTATGAAAGCAAAATGCCTACCCTTTTAAAAAGTAATGTTGTATATTATGTATGTTGCACGAGTACGAAAAACTTTAAAAAGGGGAGATATGCCGGCCATCCCATAGTTTGCTAGAAAGTTTAAAAAGTTTTGAATTGAAATTTTAGGGAAAATTTCGGGCTAAGTAGACAAGTTATTACACAGTTATATTGTATTTCTTCTTTTATGAACTGTTAATTTTTGAATTGTGTAGTTTTTGGCACAAACTATGAAACATATATAGATGCAAGAAGAAACTATGCAAACCAAACCACATATCATGCATCCTTCGTTCCATCCTACGAGTTTTATCTTTTTGGCGAACTGGGTCATTTTTCAGAGAGTGCTTTCGCATACGCACCATTCCTTCTTTACTTACTTGACTTGCAACAGAATCTCATTTTCCAGGCTGATTCTGTGTATACTTTCCTCTTAACACGACTTTTGCCCTACGATGATGTCAGGGCTTATTCTCGAAAGTTTGGATGCAGAATTTCAGGTCACAACGTTTCAACCTCACCGTCACGATCACAGTCTTACTTTCATAATTCTGCTATGTGAGGCCAATAAGTTTTTCATTTTTTCCTTGGAAGAACACACACACACACACAGAGAAAAAGAAGGAATCAAGGCTTCAGAGAAAAGTGGACACGGTTCAAGAGCCCTCGCTTTGTATTTGCGACGCATGAAAGCACATCATCCCTTTTTCCACCGCTCTGTACGGCTTTTACTTTTTTGCATCAGTTCCCTTCGTGTTTCACTCCACTATCCTTGCGCCCAACGACGTGTAGGGATGCATAAAATTACGACATGTATATGCAACTACAATATAAAACATACTGCTTTTTGTAACCTCATATCTGAATGGATGCTTATATAATAAGTTACGTGTAGCATTGACGTTGTGTCTACTCGGCTTTCTTCTTTTCAAGGGCTGATGTCCATGAGCCATAGGATTGCATGCCGTGTAGGAGGTTATTCCCCGACGACGAATAGAATACAAAACACGCAAAAAAGTTTGGTAGCGTTACCACCGGAGTAGACAAAGTATGTATATATTCGATCGCAAAAACTGCATGCATGACTTACGTAGATATAGGCTGTATACTTATTTATGTCTGTTCAACATTGAAAACGCAAAATATATACAGGTACAAATAATATTCGATATATATAAAATATAAGTAGAAAGTGTATAAATATCTTTTCGTTCGTCTGACTTTACATTGGTATACACGATAGGAACGTGTATTCGAATTTGTGGAAAGTAGAAAAGTAATCTTTGAAAGAAAGTAACTTGTAAAATAGTAGAATTCTCACTTTGCTCCGTAAATGATCAACCAAAACTCACTTAGTCTTCAAGTCTTCTCTTCTGGCAAAGTTAAAATCGATTGGATCAAAACATCAATGTCAGAACGAATTTCCCTAAGGTTTGCTGTGCAATAAGTAGCCGAATTGATTTATTTGTTAGCAAGCAATATACGCAGCAAACAGGAGGATACTGATGAACGAAACTATTACAAAGATTATTTTAGACTTCTCTCGCAGTATTCTCTCAGGTTACAAAACTAAGTCATCAGGCGAAACAGATACATGAAGAAATTGAAGGCTGGTTTGTAAAAGTACGAAGAGGAATTTGTTTGAGGTTACTAAAGAGTGGTTTCAGGTTGTTACAGTTTACCCATTTATCATACGCAACAATGCAATGCATAAAGAATCACTATGATAAATTGATGCTGCTATTTAGATCTTGGCAAACCTTACATGTATTATACTGGAAAAGTTTATATTGACTGGTTATGCTCTTCCAAGTATTCATTCCTTCAATTCTGATGTTTGGCACCCTGAATTGTACATCCGAAAGAACGCAACCTCAACGTGACTTCAACCACTCGAGGAAGATGACCCGGGGCAAAAATACTTTATGAACCTGCCAACTTTATTTCCTTTCATTCATGTTACTAAAGAGTGGTTTCAGGTTGTTACAGTTTACCCATTTATCATACGCAACAATGCAATGCATAAAGAATCACTATGATAAATTGATGCTGCTATTTGGTTCTTGGCAAACCTTACATGCATTAAACTGGAAAAGTATATATCGACTGGTTATGCCCTTCCAAGTATTCATTCCTTCAATTCTGATGTTTGGCACCCTGAATTATACTTCCGAAAGAACGCAACCTCAACGTGACTTCAACCACTCGAGGAAGATGACCCGGGGCAAAAATACTTTATGAACCTGCCAACTTTATTTCCTTTCATTCATACAAGGATAGCAGAGAGCAGAGCCTTCTACTGCTACCATTCCTTCATATGTGGAGCTAATATATAATCTTTTGCGTATGTGTACTTTATATGGTTTATGCAGAGTGGCTTCAACGAGCTCCTCTGGCTTAATACATTCACAGCTACAAATAAACCAAATAAACGAGAACGAGAGCATTGTATGGAGTAATGCATTTCATAAATATTCATTTCACTCATACTTTCTTTCATTTATTCAAGCAGCAGCAGAAGAAGTGCATATAAGCTATAAGCTGCACTTCCTTTGTAACTTCCTATTGAAAAGTGGAAAACCGGGTTTCAATTTTAGAAATGACTTTCTTTTCTCGGAAAATGCAGCATGCAGGTCATATAACTTGTAATAACCAAGTGAAAGAGTTATCATGCATGTTGCACTTAACTTGCATGGGTATTTTCGTATTTTCATTTCATATATTGTAATAAACATGACTGACTGAGCGGAATAAGCGTTCGAATGAGAAAAGGCGAACTTGATAGTGGTGCAAATTGCATGCATACATTACGTATAATATGAAAGGATTTGAATGAGCTACACACAGACTTTCATTATGACATGAGGATAGGGAGTCGACTTCTTACAAAAGGCTCATTTCTTTGCTTCTCCATTGTGTACCTTCTCGTCTAATACCAGGACGTGCCAAGAAATTTCTATCGTTATCGTATTGCAATGTACACTGCTGCACTTTTTATCGTTACATCAGGCTATTGTAAACAATTTTTACAGCAGTCGGGTGATCGGGTGGTAGTATAAAAGGTACCAGGGGTTACATTGCAAGTTGAAATGCAGTGAATTATATGCTTACGTGTTTGTACAAAGCTGTGCAGAGTGGGGACGAATTGACTCCCCATATATTTTTAATAAGAAGGGGATGTATGTACATGCCCACACGTATTTTTTTCTACTCGCCTCTTTTCGTATCATCGTTGATAATGTGATGAAAGCCAGAAGAAAGGCGCAGGATATGCACCCAAACAATGGTGCAAGTCGACAAGATATAAGATTTGTTCACCTAACATGATTCACTAGCACAAAAACGTCATTACACATTACGTTTGCTGTCTCCCAAAATATACAACCTTGGAGCGTCGCATGGGAATATGAAAAAATTATGAAGAGATGTAGAAACCCTCGACAAAAAAGGGGAAAACGTGTTGCATTATATCTTCTCACAGCTTGATCATCACAAGTATGCAAGTATCACAACTGTTTCTAATGCAAACTAAGTATTTCATTCATATACATTTTGTACCTGCTTTGTAGTAACAAAAAAGACGATTCAAACATGAATGTTTATTGCTTATTAGCATTGCATATCAAACCAGCCCAGCATGCTTGATAATAATTATTCAGTTTATTGAAATATTACTGACGTATGTGGAGATGTTGAGAAAGATAATAATTGCGTCAGTCAAAAGGGTCTTCTCACTTTTAACGTTTGAAATCCTCAAAAAAATATAGATAACTTCTTTTGCAGTTATCCATGTCTTTGTCTGGCTTAAAGGTATAATAAGTAAGTATGTTCACGTTGCAAACACATGCTACATGTGTACAATGTACATCAAAGAGAAGAACGTTCAGATTCATAAGCGTAATTTTAATACATCAATTCACTAACACGATGTTAAAAATTATTTGTATCTACTGAATCTTCGTGTTTAACCTTTTTCCACTTTCTTTTTGCCTTTTACTTTTTCATTAACTTCTGTATTTGGCATTGCCAGAAAGGAAGAAATGTTCACAAAAGGATGTTCCTC
>JAANSM010001008.1:0-21475 GCA_036850725.1 Orchesella villosa | reverse complement strand
TGCGCAAAAAATTCATCCTTGCGGAAAGGATATATAGATGATAAATATGAGGAAAGTTTGCATTTGATTTTATTCATTTTGAAGTTTTGCCAGATGCACCCATAAATAATTTCTGCATGCAAGCAGTCAGACACACTCACACACTGCATCACAAGTCAACTCAACTTTGCCTCAAGTTTTGAAGAAAATAGAAAAAAGTCATATTATTTTGAATGCACATATGTATAACTGGAAAAAAGGGGAAAGGAAATGTTTGACTTCTCTCTCTATAGTCACTTCATGCATTATGTATTCATATGGGACTCATCCATTATCAAACGAAACTCCTACCGTTTTCAATAAATACGTCAGGTAAAATGCTTTATTTTCTTGACTAGCCCTACACAAACCGTGTTTTTGAGCCTACGCATGAATCCGAACAGAATAATATAATATTATATTACAGATGATATGTGCATATATACATTACCTTCACTGAATGTAAAATGGGTGCCGCTTTAAGTATGTAACTTGAACAGATATCTCTTTCATTTCATTGCTAAAAAATAAGCTTATCAGATAAAATGCACATACTAAAGTATCTGCACTGCATCTGCTTATATAGGTATGCAGTATCAGTCCACAAATATACTTTTATGTCTGTAACAATTTAAGCATTCTCCCGGTGTCTTCTGAACCAAGTTTCGGCACTTTTGCTACACTTGCAAGAAAACTGTTTGCATGCAAACCTTGAATTGGACACAAACAAATATGTTGTGTGTAAAAATTAGTAACGAAACGCATCATATAGAAATACAAGAGACACTTTACTTCTATCACTTTTTGACCAACAACTTCAAACGTATTGTCTGAGGTTCATTGCCCTGCTAAATATCATACATATTTTTACTATGTGCATCATATGTACATAATATATAGCATCATTTTTAATTTTAATCTTGACGACAAAAACCTTTCCACCTTCCAGCACTTTTTATACTTTATGACGACTTGAATGATGCGAAAGTCATCATTCTGTCAGACTTGCTAATTCACGAACAACTTAACACCTTTCGTTTCTACAGCTCATAATGTAACACTGCATAAAAGTATTTGTATTTTGTTGCAAGTTGCAAGGCAAATATGCAATACAGAAGTACTGACAACGTAAAGCAAATGTTATTAAAAAAGGTAAAAAATACACATAAAACTGAATGCTATTACAGGCAACCCAAAGTTGGCTGAGATGAGATTGTCCAATCTTAACTTGAATACATAAGTACAAGCACATAATGAAGATATACCAAACCACGAATTTCTGAATGTCCTTATATGAGAGAAAATACAGTAGCTGATTTGCATAATACAACATTTCATTAAACACTATAGAAAATTACAATATATAAAAAGTATGTTGTATGAACTGGTAGTCAAACTCAGAGTCACAAGGATTTATCTTAGCATGTAAATTTCCTTTTCGAAAGTAAATCCGAATACTAAGCACAAAGTTTCTACTTTACATTACATTACACACAATAATTCCTTACGAGGATTACGGCACGAGAAAAATCCTTGTCGCTTCCTTGCATTCACATACAACATCACACTTTCCCAGTTCCCACTGGAATAACTCAGTTAGAGAAGAGTTAGAGAAGAAAAGCAGTCTAGCGTGTATTTAGGAAGAATCTTGTTTTCAGGACAAAACGTACACAATTGTACAAAAGATTGTAAGTACATTTTATATGTATGTACATACATGTATTTAAATAAGATCAACTCCTTTCTTTCCTCTGCTACTAATTTACTTAAGAAGATATCCAAATAAACATTATCATTAGATACAAGTCAGAAATTCCACCATTATTTTTAAGCTTACAAGAAAAAAAGAAGGATGTGAAGATAAGAAGATACGGTACATAAGACCAAGTGAAAAGTCAACTTGGTTTACTTATCTACTGGATTGTACATTTGTAGTAATTATGCATTTTTCTTAGTTTGTACTTTCAAGGGAAAACCTCTTTTCCCCTGTTTTGGCTCAGAATTAAAACATCTTTATCTTATGTGTCAAACTAAGGTGGAAAATGAAATTTGCTTGTTTAAGCATTAATTAAAGCTTTTGTCTTTACCCAAAAGTTTGGATTGGAGCAATGTACATCAAGAACAAGTTCGTAGACAAAATGCAATTTTATAAACTTTGAAATAGCAAGCAAGCATAATATGTATGTAACTGCATAATTAAAATTGAAATAGAAGTATTGGCGATTAAAACGCTAGAAATACTTATTTATTCGCTATTACTTTTTCAACTCACTTGTACTTGTGTAGTCAAAGATCATTTGAGACATCACAATGCAGCTGAAAAGGTTCTTGTGTCAGCGAGACTATGAATAGGGAAGGTTACACATACGTAAAGTTGTAAAGAAGAACTTGTAACAAAAGATTATGCTTTTTAGCTCCGCTCTGCAGCCACAATGTTTCTTCTTTTACTTGCAATGAGTCGGGGTTGTTAAGATGCGATAGATATGAACAAGTCGTACAAGCCATTCTAAGTTATTATCATCATCAGTCATCACCAAACTTGCAAATCCACTGCCACCAATATATTTAAGTACATATATATACAATGCAACATTGCATTGCCTACTTGACTCCAACAGTATTATTATTGTTTTCCAAAGCACTCCCGGTCAGTTTTACAGTTCCTTAAAGTATGTTAAGTGGATTCAAGAATCGTGGTTTCTTCATGTTAAATCGTTGAACTTCATTCCATTTTATGGTGGGCTCGGGCCCCATCACCCGTGAGCTCAGGTTTAGTGTAGTGGTAAAGTTGAAAAAAGTAATGAAAAAAGATGCTGTATGGGAGTAGGCGTACGTAGTTCATATTATTTAATTTGAAAGGCTCTTGAGAATTCTGCGAGAAATCAATCTTGCAACTTCAAATCGACAAACTTTAACAACCGAGACAAATTATGGTGATGATGAGAAAGCTCTCTAAGACTTTACAAATTCTCATTTCATTTCCTACACACATCTTGCGATAGTGACCGATAGATATATTCCTGTGTTCGCTCCGAGGATTTCATTCATTGTCTTTACGAATTAGAAGTATAGATTTGTGTCATTGTCATAAATGTCTGTTTCTTTCCGATAATTAGGATGATATAGGTATATGTATATCTGTATTTGTAAGGCTTAGAAACATTCGACCTTATAGCATTCAACATTAATAACATTGAATGTATAGGGAATGACCAAGTTCAAGTTTGATCAACGAACGAGATTGGACAATAAGTGAGAAGAAATCATTTGCATTACTACGATGCGATGCGATATTGTCGTCCTAAACAAAAACTGTGCATCCATATAGCCGAAAGCCGAGACAATAAATACTGATTGATCACTGATTTCTCGCAGAGTCATGGTAGGGTGTAGTTTTGACGGACGGACGTTGTAAATGTGTTGCTGGTAAGGAGCATGTCGTGCGTACGAGGAAATGCATTAAATATCAGATACACTCATTCGATTCGAAGGCAGCAGGTAGAGAAAAGCTAGGCCAAAGTCAGAGACCTAATAGATTATATGCTTTTGAAATGTACTTGAGAAACAAGGGAAATGAGATGAAATAGGGAGTAGGAACAACTGAATGATCCAAAGTGGATTGGCGTGGTCATGCTATTATTTATATATATATATACGTTCAAATCTTTCTTCTTAACTCTTGAGGCAGTCATAAGTCAACAGCAAAAGCTTTCATATCAGCGACAGCTCCTGCTGCCGTTGACAAAGCGCTGATGATGACGATGAGCAAACGATTTTCAACAAAGAATCGAAAAACCTAACGGTTTTCAGAGCTTGTGATGATTTGAGGCGATACAATGGCTAATGGGTTACCCTTCAGGAGATATACACCATACCAGTCGCACTTTTGACATTATCATTTTTAATTACCCTACACAATAGCTATTAGCATGGCACACGCTTTGACTGTGAATGACTTTTCATGACACAACGACGACAACTTTGAGAATTATACGGCATAACCTTTTCCAAATTGGGAAGAGAATGACGACAAACGTGCCCGGCTCAATGCCAAAAGTAGTTCCTTTATAGATGTGTGTGCAGCATTTATTTATTGCACCCTTAAGCATTCTCTCCGCTGTCAAGATAAACCCACTAAGAATATATCAAATCAATCCGTGGTTTTCTTCGCAGCCTTTAATTTCTGAAAAATGCATGTCTTCAAATGTTAAGTGTTCTTATGGAAGTGAATCAACCATGCGCGGTAGACACTTTAATACCGGGTTTGTAGGCAAATGTCGAGAGAAAAGAAGTTGTTTTTCAAAGAAATATAATGTAGGTAATAATAATGCATTATAAGAAATAATATTCTGACATTTACGCCAAATGCAAATGCCGAATCCCGCCCTTGTCCACTTAAACCAGACAGCCGCAATTAAACTTGTTACCTGAAAGTGGAATAGACTTGCCAAATAATTGTGCAGACGACACGTTACGACTTTTTTACTTTTTTTTGCAATTTCTTTAAGAGTGAATTATTTGGGTTGGATATTTTGACACGTGAGTATTAGAGGATTCCAAAAACGCAGAGAAACCAAAATGGATCGGCAGTTGAAAGCTGTTTATCGAACTAACATCCAAACCCCCAATGACATTGCGTTGCAATTGTCGCAGTCTACCCATAAAACTCCTATTAAAAATTTATGCGATGGGCCGCATTGTCCACTTCGTCCCATCTTTCATCCACTTCATTCCGTGACCACAGAGAGTAATATTGCTAATGGTCGTTTCACTTTTAATCTACTTGTAATTTTGAAACTGCTGCGAAAGATATACCAAAATTTATCTCAATAATTTCATATCAACGTTCCACAATGCCGGAGCTTTTTGCTTATTGCCTTTTTCTGATATAATATAATACTATTTTTCTCCTCGTCCCCCACGACGAGACGTGAGGAAAGAAGGGAAGGGTAATAATATTGGTGAATGTGGGAGAAAATGTCACAACATTTAGATAACGTCCCGTGATAGTGTGTCATGAAATGGGACGACATACTACCCAAAGTTCAAAATGTCATGCAGAACATGCGATTTGCTGTTGTAGCAAATCGTTTCGGTTGAAATGATAATGCTAGTATAAGAGCTCACATTTCACAGCATTACAAGAAGTCATAAACACACTTACATTAAAGACGCACCATTACATAACATAGCGATAGAAATATACTTTTTTTCAACTAGATTGGCATATATGTACGTATACTTATGTACCCTAGTAGGCAGTAGGTTTTTTTTATACTTTACCTTAAAAATTCCAACCAATGTCTCCAACTTAAAAGCTTTTCTCATATAGTTTCTCAAATATTCAGATGAAAACATCATTTAGAGACCCATCATTCGTTCAGAAAACTTTAATGATTTTGTAATCGAAGTAATAGAAGGAATGTTTTTTTTCTCAATGCAGAAATATTCGTGTGTGCCATAATGTAAAGAAAACTGAATCATCAAAATAAGCAAGCAACTGTGATGTGGTGCCGGTACCATGAATTTCCATAGCTCAATCTACATCAAGGGAGCAACACATTAAAACCCCAGTAGATTTCCCATATACGGCATTCTATGTCAAAATCAATCTGCTTGAGTGGACCATAACGTACATCATCATCAAGCCCAAATGAGTTTCTTTAATCTCATCAAACCTGTGTATATAGGAAGTAAAGTAATGTATTTATATGAATATTTTCATCAATACAGCCTAGTCATCATTATAGAGGCGTCCACTCCTAAAAATCTACCTGCCGGAAAGTGTAACACTCAAATCTAATGTGAAGTTAGTAATACAATATTATACGAAAGATTACAGATAGAAGAGCATACAGTGTGAGCTAGAGAAACAGCGCAACGTCATGTTATTTACTTCTTTTGATTTCAACCTGTCTTTTTGATATTCTTAAAGAATCATTTTTCCAAAAAGCTGACTCCATCAACATCATCAACAAGCATATCAAACACGATTTGTGTGCGTACCGTGGACGCTACCTACATGCTATATGCATACATATGTAATCAAACAAGGCATTGTATCGTCACATTGCTCTTTAGGAGTTTGACTTTACCTCATATCACCTGAACGTTACTGACTTTCATTTGCGAACGCTGTCTTGACGTGAGAGATGCATAATGTTATTTACCAAGAAGACCAAGAACCAAGCCAGTTTCATTTGGGCAAGAAAAGTGAGCAAGTGTGCGAGTTTGAGTTAAAAGTAAAGTAACGTAAACCACACCCTGGCTTAACAGAAAGTTATACATATTTTCAAGCACCACCACCACCAAGCCTCTCTTTCGCTCTCGGAGGTAAAATAATGTAATATATAGGCAACTAAGCAAGATGTATTTATGTAGGTTTGATACCAAAGAGGTTTTTCTTAAGTATGGGACCACGATCCGATACCAGTATCTTACAGTTATGATGGACCCACATTCACCATTACACACACATATATACATTAAGTCTACTCTATCTAATCTAATTTTTCTTTATGTTATGTTATTATTTGAGAACAACCATCATCTTCTAAATTCTTGCTTCGTGTTCAGCCGCACTTCCAGCCATTTTTCTGGCCTAACAGTAAATACACTATTTTTGCTTTGAGATTACATTTTGTTGATTTCATTTTTGAATTCACAAACTCATTTTGCCAGAAAGGTTTACCTATTCCTATTCGGGGATACATATATGTAATAATGTGGATGATACAACGACGATATGAGAGTGAAGATCACATTATGATTCTTGTAGTGTAGTGTGCTGTAATGCGAAGAGAAAATGCTGGTTTTAGCAAATGCATTTTCCGTCAAGTAATTCGTGGATTTATGATGGCGCCAGAAAGTAACGGAATGGGTCAAAGTTTATTACATCCCCTAATGGAATCTAGAACATTATTATTTTGCTCAGTATACATCAGCTGGGATGTGCGACCAGTGTTTTGTTGATCATCATGCTCATTCATATAATATGCATCTTTACTTCACGCACAACAACTTTTGAAGACGCAACTTTAACCAAAAGTCTAAACTGCTGAAAGGCACTTTAGTATTTAGAGAGTTTGAGACTTGAGCATGAAAAAGTTTATGTTCAAGAAACGTGCGTAAATGAAAAAAGACTTACTATCTATGTGGTAATGGTAATGGTTCGTCTTGTTCACATCTTCTCATCAATGAAACTTAAACTGCTGACACAAATTCATTTCCAATCTACGACTGCTTCAAAATATGTATCTTCTGTAGTGAACGTTCAATTTATATAAATTTCATGGGTGTAAGAAAGTCTCTTAAATTTTATGAACATTATGTCATTAAAGTTTCATGCTGCACCTATTACTATCAATTTCTATGTCACAAATCAACAGTCAAATTAGTGAGGCAAGGTTTCGCAAAAAAAATCCTTTCCAATTTTCCTTTTTTTCTGCAAGACTCTCTGTCGTTGACGTTGCCTTTCAGTTAGGTATATTGCTTTAGACTTGCTAACAAGGGACATAAAAGCAGATTCATTTAGGAATCCTCGTGCTGAGCAGACAGACAAGCAATAATATTTGGAGCACTCTCTATACCTATCTTCGTCATAATCATCACAAAGTTCATTCACGTACACAACCATTCTTTAAAAAAAAGGCTGGTAAGAAGGAAATGCCAATGTTGTCATAAAATCCTTTTCTCATGATGATATTTATGGTAAATGTGTGTTCCTTTCCCAAAATATTTTGTGCAACACAAACAAGTGATTATATCTGACCCATTTCATATCGGAGCTGTTTATGTCTGCGGACAGAAATGCTGTAAACACACATATAGTCTGCTGACATGACGCATCAATGAAAACTATTTCCTAACTTGGTGAAACTGCAAAAGCACAGCACAACCATCTCCATTGATTTGACATGAGAACAGAAAAGTTTGAAGTTGGCATTTGTTGCTACTCCTTCTATTACTGCAACTACAAAAGCAGATACTTTGTTTGGAGGATATAGTTCTTTCTGCTCGTTTATTCTTCACAATTTTAAGAAAAATGCATTCTTATTGAAACATTATCCTCCTCTCGGAGGCAGACATGACTAACAATATTTTGAAAGCGGATTACTTTTATTCTATTTCTCATCATAATCCTATCTTGATCTCAATAGGCAAAATGGTAGCATAAACTTTTTTTTTAAGAATATCATATCGTCTCGTATCCCGCCTATAATATGTGGCATGCAAGCATCCATGTATTCATTCATCCAATCACTCTCTCTTCAGTGAATAATAGCTCATATTATTAGACTTTGAATGCACATATACATATCTATTCCCAGTATCAGATACTTGCTTTTCTGTGAGCAAAATTACTTTTGTGCTATCGAAACTACCGTGTGTGTGCTCAACATCAGAGAATAGTTAAAAGGAACAGTGAAATAATGCACAAATAAAGGCACGCAAAAGGAAAAGGATTGAATAGCATTGTTAACACAAGTCGGATGAGTGGACGTCAATAGAAACTGCTGAAAGAAGGATATCTATAACTGTCCAAAATGCGTGAATCTATCTTTTCCTCTTTCAAACTTTTCTCTCTTGGAGGTACTCCTTTATTACGAATATACATGTTATATATGCTTGCATCAAGTAAAAGTGAGCTCATCATGTCATGGCTTGACCATGCACATTTCTCGATCCGAAGGCGTGTGCAGCAGCAGTAGCTATATACTCTCCTCACCTCTTTGTTATATATTGTGAGGAGCACGCATTTGTGCCTTCAGGAATCTTAGTCATGATGATGATCAAAAATACTCTCACACAACTCAACAGCACTAGTATATCAAGCTCTCGCCGTGTGTGTACTCTCTCCATATACGTAATACACATCAATCTCTACATCATTCTTTTGTAATCAAATGAAAATCATTTTCAACATGAATCGTGTTTATTTCAATGATACATTTTCGCTAAAGCTCATCTCCAATTCGGATAACCCATAGGGAATATCCACTTTGAACACGGCACGTTTCTCTCGTACCAAATGGATGAATGGCTGAGCAAAGTGTGTGATGATGTTGATGTTATATAGCAATAATACACAGAATCATCCCATTGCCTAATCTATTTATGAGCAGCATTATTTTTAAACACAGCATCCTTCTTTACGCACATCCACGTCCACGAACTAAGAAAGTAAAAGCTCGCTGCTGCTACAAAAGACGTGTAACGTTATTGTTTTCCATTCATTAAGCGGAATGTTTATTTTGATTCTAAGAAAAATCTCGACAAAGGTTTATATACGTTACGTTTTTTCTACGTGGCAAAATTAAGAATCTTGACAGATGCTCGATCGTCTGTTACAGTGCTGACATAAAACCATTAGACCAATTTGATATGGCATGTGACGTCTCACTTACTATCCAATCTGACTTGAGAATAATGAGCCTTTTGTAAGGGATGAGCTATAGTAGCCTACTCGCTACTCAAGTCAAAGTGAAAGAGTCATTCCGTCTTTAGCACCAAAGTGATGAAGCTTTGCTGCATGCTGCCTGTCCAACAAGAGTAAAGTGAGGGAAATTTATTATCACGACGGATCACATCATTGGCTTTTGAAATTGATGATTGTTTGTTGACACTAGGCTGGTTTTAACTTGAGAATGCATCATATTTCATAAAAAACGGAGCAGTGTATACTCAAAAATACGTATATTACAACCAAATTCCATTCAAAATTTCTGAAAGCTAAAGCTATTAAAATATCTCATCTCACCTTAAAACAAGTATAGTCATAGTCATAGTCTGCGATAATTATAATAATTTCCTCATAGATATGTATGTGGTTCATAAAATGAAGTCGAGTGGGATTGATACAGAATGGTATGGCTTAACATATTTATTAAAGCAAGCTTTCGAGGTACGCACGGTTTAGTTGCATACATTTCTCTGTATTTGAAAAAAGCATGGATTAAAATACCGCTAAGCCATAAAACATTTGTCATGTGGGAGGAAATGTAGTAGTGCATATTTCTTGCTTTAATTTCAGGTTTAATTAAAATTCACATTCCTCCGCATAATTTAGTAGGACGCATGGCCATACACATGTAATAGTGTGTATTGTGCAAAATATTTTAAAGGCACATAAAAATTTAACATGGTGGAATACAGTGGAAGTTAAATGAGATCCATATGATTTGGCTGATATGCATTTGTGTGTAACATTCCACCCTGTTCAAGCAGAGTCGCACGTGCTTCCAACTGCACAATTGCATAATATGTACCTTGGATTCCCTTTTCCCATTCCAGAATATTTTTACTTTTGTACTTTTGGCATGCCCGTCTCTTCTTCACAAAATTACGTCGGTCATTTGCAAATGGCTAGAGCGAATCGAGCTATAAAATTGAATGTTCTAGCTCCAGCTACGGACGTATGTTTCCTATAAATTTATAATGATGTGATGCACAAACATGTAAAGGGAAGAAAAACAGGCATATTATTAGGTACACACATACTAAAAATACATACGAGCATGATAGTACCAGCCAGTAGGACAGGACCAGCATTTTAAAAAACCATGAGTGTGCAAACCAGCTTCAGTAACCCACTTTCAACTTCAAAAACATATATTGTATCTCTCAAGCTATAGAGAGTCGTTACAAAACCACAACTAATAGCATCAACCAAGTCCACATAAAAGGGGTACACATTTATACCAAAAAACCGTCGAAATTATAGATATTGTTTGAACACACTATCAAAATATAGTAGTCGCTTCAAATTGTAGCAGCAAGAGCAAGCAGACTCCTGGAGTGGAGTGAAGGAAACGTTTGCAAATATTTGTAAGTCATGCAGAGAGCCCGGAGCATGTTCAACATTATTTGTGTGCCCAAAATTATATATAAATTCGATGTTTAAACGAAATATCCGGTTAAATTTCTCTCTCCTATAAACTATAATGTCACATAAGTACATATCCCTACCTACCTTACGTCCCACATATTTTGTGCGTAGGTAACTTTACTTTCCGAATCTTCATTCTCCTCATCGCCAATTAAGAAAGGAAACGAAGAAGGGGGAGAGCAAAACCACACGTAAATACGTAACACACACGCCTGCTTGATTCAGACGGAAAAATAAGAGGCGACGATTTACGACGCTGCTTCACAATTACAATTCCTACGTTTGTTGTTATCTCATCCTAAGTTCAGTAACAGTTCTTTCATTCTCTTTGAGACTCTTCCTAGTTATATACTCTTTCGCAAATGACGATGAAGATAATAGCTTGGTGCTTAATGCTAAACACATAGTTACTTAACGTGCTATATACCAACGTGAATGCATTGCATTGGGACTTGACACACTGTCGTAAATAAAATCCTCAAGATTATATAGCGTTTAGGTGGTGGTGGGTTTCAGCAATACAAAACCATATATTGTAGTAAGTTATCTCGTCCACAAAATAAACCATATAGTTTCTTTTAAAACATGTGAGTGTTGAAGAACTTTGAGAAGACAACAATGATGGGAAAAGGCACACTTTGCGGTTTGTCTGTTTGGGTAATAAAGTCAGCAGAGTCAAATGATTTCCCTAGCTGCACTTAACCCTCCTCAATAATATTGCATCGTCCTAAAAATCCTGTCAGCACTTTCTTTCCTTATTTCTTTGCTGAAGAGATGTGTGTACATGTTTTGACAATACACTTTTGTTTCCTTGTATGTACATTTTGTATACATTAGCTTTAAGTGTATTACGTATGCATATGGATGCATGCGCGCTTATTCTGAGAGTTTTTTTTAGTACACCTCGATGTTACATGTAGCAACTTCTTCTTTTACTATATATTACTTGGCAAAACACGCATCAGTTTTATAAGTTTGTCTCCCTTGTGATTCCCTTTCATTTCATTCGTTGTAAATTTTCATGACTACTCTTGTCAATGACTGCAAACAACAGTCGACATGCATATATGCAGAGTTGACTGCAAATCTTTGAGAGAGAGAGGAGTAAGTGAGCACAGAGAACACACAAACGTAGTGAAATAATAATGATGAGAAGTCCTCGCTTGTTTTTACTTATTTGCTTCAAGCGTTGCACGATTCCTCCATTTTGACAAATGACTTGTTAGAAAACAACGTGAATATACTTGAAAGTAGTGTGTTTCTAACTGTTTCTTGCAACACACATTTTCTATCTGTAGGTGGAAGTCGAATGGGATGCTACATATTACATTTTAGACATACATAGAGAACAACATCCCGTAACTAGCTTCCTTCTTTTTCGGGCAAAGTACTTAAGTACAAAACACTATTGATTAAATTCTCAACGAATTTGTTACAGATTCGGAGAGTTCATGCTTATGTGTTTCCTATGTGAATTGAAGTTCATAAATATACGACAAAGACATTCGCACTGCGTGCACAATTGCTTAAATTTCGCTTTCACTATACGATTAACAAGAATCCTATTATTGTATATTAGTGAGCCAAGGCATATTTACATTTTTTACAACAAAAGATGCTTGTTTTTTATTCATACATACATGTGTACTCGTACGTACGTGCACTAATCTTTGCTGCCAGTGACAGGAGCCACTCTTCGCGAAGCGAGTGCAAGAGATTACATAGACCTAATTGCCTTTCAAGAAGATGGCAAACAGAATCACATAAAAAGTGTTGAATACACACATATCTTACGTACTCCTGACATGGGCCTTTTAGGCACGTATATAGAAAGTACTCAAAATTTAAGTTGGAAATAATGGGGTTGATCGTCTCAACTCTACATTTTGAGTCGCACCTAAATTGCAGATTTCTGACTTTTTTTCCGATTTACATACATTTTACAGTTTAATTCTAAATAAACTACGAACACCACAGAAATTTGGCTATTCCAGATCGATTCCAAATCGAAAACTTTACAATTAAAAAATTTGAAATTTCAAAAATTCGAAACTTTTGACCGTTAACAATGTAAACTTTAGAGGCGAATAACTAACGGTCGCCACTCAACCCCGGCAAGATTCTTAATGCATGCGCGAGTGTGTGTGCTTTATACTGCTGGATAATAAGCCTCCCTAAGTTTGGGGCTGTGCAAGTCATATTTCTTGTTCCCTCGATGGCTCTTCATATTTCATCACCAGCTTAATTTAATATATGCACGTTACCCCAAGAACTTTAATACTGCAAAGGAGATATAGTGACAATATATGACATTCCGATCAGTAATTTCATTCTGATGACTGATGAATTGGAGAAGGAATGACAGCATAAGCACAACAAGCAAATTAATTTTAAAATTCTCTCACTCTAAACAAATTTCATGAACATATATGAAGACTGAGAAAACACATCTACGTTCAATAAAGAGCTTGTGTTGCGTTTGTGAAAAAATCATTTTTCAATCAAAAATTGTTTTCACCGTGAAGGAAAAAATGACAAGAGCTGTAAGAAACTGGCTCAGTAATTCACACAACTCCATTTATAATCGAGACGGGATTGTCTGCTCTCAAATGACTTTTGCCGTTCCACTGACAGGTGAATCTGTTCAAGTCTTGAGAAGGCACGTCGCCACCATATCCAGTAAAAGGAATGTATACATATAAAGCGTTGAAATAATGCTATGTAAGCAATGCATAAAAATAATGCGTTAACGTATCTTCTTAGGTACATATTGACATTTCGTTTTTTCCTGCAGAAGAGGGGAAAAATGAGAAAAGTCAATATTTACTTACGAGAAAAAGAGCTTCAAATTACACTTGATGACTGGAATACAGAAAGGGATTTCCTGTTACTGCGTTAGTCTATATGGTAGCAGTTGTCTACTTTGTATACTTTGATTCGATTCCAATCGCAGCGACTTTTCTTAGCTGTCTCCATTTTACATACAACATAGACACTGCTTGATTTCCGTTAAGAACTGGTTGATACAACAGCATGAAAAGCAAATGTATAGAAACTGGAAAGGCTAACAAAAAGAATTGGAATAAATATAGGGACATAAAAAATTGAGAATTGTGTGTAATATTTGTAAGTATGTTTTGTTTACATATTTTCTCCATTCATCTCCTCCCGAAGAAAATGGTATAGCTCATTACTATAAATGTTTGATCACCATTATTGCATTGTCAAGAATCCGCTTCTCCTAGAAAAATCTTATTTCAAAGAGCATGCTTCTCAATGTCCGAGGGCAATGTAAATAGAGGAGAAGCTTATTTCTATAATGATATGATACTAGCAAATGCTATGTTATTGCACAACAAACTCCTTGTTTTTCTGCCAAAGCTGCTGTCTTGTTAAGGAATATGAATACTTGAATTTGAGTGAAAACTGACTGGTTGACTGTGAATAAGTGAGTGACTGACGAGTGACGAGCCGAACCTACGTTTTCATTTTCTTTGAAAGGAAAAATTGAGCCAGTGTATGCGATCCTAAAACTGCAATAAATTTATTTACGTTTTACTTTTCTATTCTTCTACAAAGCATTTCTCATTCTCTACGAGATATCTTTGACTGACATCTCGCCAAAAGGTACGACTCCAAGTGTACATGTACGTGTGACGAGCAAAGTGAGTAGTAGAGAGGAGAGGGAGAGAGTCAATTGTGAAACTGAAGAAACGACAGTTTTTTTGGGGCGAGAGTGCATAAGGAATGTAATCATATACATATTTCCTTGGAATAGCACATAAGAAGATGATAATATAAGGCCGTAATACGATATACTAAATCTTTTGGTTATTGCCAAAATGCCATTACGTCTCGCAGCTTTTATATGATGATGGTGGTGATGATAATATAAGTAGTAACCTAAACAAATATTTGTTTTTTATACACAAAATGACTACTTTTCTTTTATGAGCCCATATCATATTTTATTTTTTCGTCTCCTTCTTCTGAAAAGCAGTAATAACAGAGGGATAATGTAGCAGGCAAGCTCCATCAAAAGGGTATATATTTATATTTAAATGGTATGTAGTATGTATGTTGTGATTTGAAGGCTCTTTAACTTATCATGATTCATGACAATTATGATTTTTTATGAAGATGCGCCACCACCACCGCCACACCACTCCATTTGCAATTTTAAGCACAAAAATTCTAATATAATCCCACAGTGATAGTCAACGAGCTAAAAAAATGGCAAATAAATGAAAAGCCCTCTGTTTATATGCTGACGATGTTAATGGCTTGGATAGTTGGCAGTCTTTAGAATACTTGACAGTTGCCATATTTAATTTATCTTTTCCAAAAACAGTCATAATAATAATAATGGCGAAGTTCTAACAACAGTAATTTTTTGCTCACAACATGAAAATGCCAAGTAATAATAGCTATAACAAACAAGAACATGGGGATAGACAGAGTTTAATGACAGATAAGTCGGCGGTGTAGACAAGATGATGTTCAGAATTGCTGGCAAGGTGGTAGTTTAGTATATATATATTCTTCTAAAATATATAAAAGGAGCTTTCCCTTTCCTTTTTAACTGACATTCTCAATCCCATCTACTTCCCATCATTCTTTTACCGAAAATATTAGTGAAACAAGTACAACCCTGTCCAACGCACAATTGCACATTTGAGTTCGCCTTCTTCTTATATATGAGCATTAAAATTGCAGCCACTTTGTCTGTTTACTTTAGTGAGGCAATAATATTGGTATCAACTTAAGTAGGAAAAGTTCAGAAGATTAAACTTTGGGATGAGCTTTTTGAATGTAAGTCTATTACAAAAACAAACATAAAGCTGAAGCTTCCAACTAATACAATTTGCCCCAAAAACCCTCTTCGTTAGGGATTACAAGGGTTCATGTAAGCTGTCAGTTGTTCATAGGAATGTGTGGGGACATGATATTACTCCACTCCAAGGATGAAAGAGAGGTGCATCAGTGCATCATCATCAATCCCAAATTCCACCATTGATACAAATACAATTGAAAACAATGTTAGGTAACTAGTCTTTTTGTGGCCTTTTTTGGTTACTCCACACAGAAAAAAACCTTTTTTCCAAATATTCGGAGAAGAATACATTAAAGCCTTCCCACCAATTAACTCAAGTTTTATGTGTTTAACGAAGGACTCCATTCCATTCCATCAACAAGCTTGTTCCGAGCCGCCGGAACTTTAAGGTTTATAGTAGGCACTAACATTACACAACCATGCAAAGATGAACATGTAGGAACAACCAACATTTCCATTTTATGAGCCATGGACAAGACTCAAAAACAGGGTTTTGCTTTTGAACCAAACTCATCATCACAAGTGCATACAACTGAAATCGGTTGGAAGAAATGGGTTTGTTAACCAAATCTCAATCTCTCCTTTCATATACCAAACCAAACCCTTTAAAATACAAAGTTTGTTACTTTGTATCAAAGTTCAAGTAATAACAATAACAATAACATTTGCACTGGCGATGAGTGCTTGTAGAACGGTTAGAAATCATCTTCAACCTCAATGTTCACACAAACAGGTAGGATTCACTACATCAATACAAAGATACAATGATATTTATATAAGTTATATGCATACTTGCAGTGGACACTTTTGTACATGAATTCAAATTGTGTTGCAGCAGCATTCCTTATATCTTGTACCGTTTATGGCACAGCGGTAAAAAATATAAACATATATTATACGTTTTCCTTACCACAAAATGTCCTATCAGAAAACGAGTTTGTTATAAAATCAAAAACGTATGTTGCAACATATAAGTTCATCTTTTTAATTGTCTTTCTCAAGACTCTAAGTAGGCATCCTGCGAAGAAACTTTGAAATGCTAATTTTTATAGCTCATTTATGATTTTTATGTGTGTGGGCGAAAAAAATTAATGATTTTATGAGGTTTTGACGTGTAAATTGGATTCTTGGTTAAAGGATTCCTCATTATACATATATTTAATGCACTGCATGTGCATTTACTGTGGAGCTTGTGAAATCCTCAAGAACTACATGTGACACATTTCAGTTAACGTTACAAAATATAATGTATATATGAATGAATTGCGAATATTTGAGCATTTTAAACTGATATGCATACAGATTCACACAAAGACTCATTCAAAGTCATAGATCTTTATTTCTAGTCATTACTGCAAAACTAACAAACGTGGGGTGCACAAAGAACTTTTATCAAAAGCGTCTTTCTTTTACTTGCTTATACTCTGCATGCTAAACTTAGAGTCACAGTAATGAATGGGCCACAAGGGAAGAAAGAGGCAGAAACGTTATTGCTGAAGCTGAGACAAATCTATCTCCTCCAAAATAATAGCATTTTCTTCAAAATTCCTTTCACAAAACTCAACTGAAAGGCAAATGCATCAGCATTCTAATCTGTTTTTCATTTCTTTCATAATATTATTTCAGATCAGGAAACGACCGGGAGTTCTCCACAACCAAGAGTATATATAGGAGAAGAAGAGCCTGTTATCCTAGAAAAAGCAACGAAATAGCTCAAAAGATAAGAAGAACACAAAACACAGAAGAATCCGAAGAAAACAGAGCAACATCTCTGTCAGAAAAAGGGCTGCCCTGTGCTGTAGTAATAACAACAACTTTTATACCTCCTGCATTACATTATACCTTCCTCTCTTCTGTCGGTCTCTTGAGCTGGATATCTATATAAGTAGGAACCAATGCCAATACCTTCAAAATCCAAAACTGAACGTTGAGTTCAGGGATAGTAGTGAAACATTACGCATACATGAAGTAGAGTTAAACTAACAAACAAGCCATTTATTCCGATTGGATTGAGTAGGATTTGGATTAGGAGGAAGGGCCAAAAAAGACAGAGTGACTGAAAGAAAGCAAAGGCTCTCAGAGCTATATATGCATGTATTTATACATAAATACGCAATATATATAACTATATATATATCTACGTGTTTTTGATAATACAAACTCAGTTCTCTTCCCTACACCAATCTTTACTCAAAATACACAAGTCGAATAAGCTCCAGGCATTATCTATCCCCTCATCCTCAAAGTGAACCTTTGGAAAAAACGGTGAGCTCTGGAATCCAACAAGCCAGATACAAATTTCCTATTGCCCTCTCCACACATACACACTCACACAACTTGTTTCGGACAGGGTACTAAAACTGAACTGACAGAACAAAACACAAAACCAAGGAGTAAAGATACAGAGCGAGAAGAGTAGAGTGTGTGAGTGAGCTAAAAAAGAAGGATAGCTTCATCATCATAGCTCTACCACGATCCAGTCCAGCAATTCTGCTCTCAGTACGTCGATCCAAGATTCTTTGATGGTAGGTAGGGTAAGAGAGCCCAACGTTCTCTAGCAGCAGTATAGTTTTGGTCGTGGAATGTGAAAGAGGCAAGCAAGAGAGAACGGCAAACGGGGAACACGAAACGAAACTCATTGCTTGCTTCTTGCAGCTTTAGCAGCTCTTGAATTACTTATGTGTATCGACAACACACAATACCACCAACTAAAAACTTTCCTATCATACTACCCCAAAAACTAGCCAAGTGCAAACAAAAAAGTGTGTAGTTATATTACATACCATATTATTTGTATGTATCCCTGTGATATCTCAAGCATTCATAGAATTAACGAGAGTGAGGGTTCCCTCTATTCTATCAACATCTACCATACAAGCCATAGCCAGAGTGCAGGTGGTTTCAATTGGATTTAAGTTCCACAGTTCCTGTTCACAGTCCCTACGGAGAGGAGCTATATTGAGTCCTGTTCCTATGAGTTGGAAACTTGACTAAAGACACACACATATAACAGTGGAAAAACAGAGGACGTAGTGAGAAGGCAATTTATTCTATCCCTCAACTACGTAATCCCATAGTCAAGCGAATCATTGGAAATTTTTCAAATGAGCTCAGAATTTCCAAGTGAATAATAATACACAAGGAAACGCACACACAGTAAAAGTGGAACTAGACGGACAGTTTTCCTAAGCCATTTCTAAATCCACCAGACTTTATTGTCCCATTCGACGTGCAACCAACCTTGGCAAAAGCGAGTCTTCAACTTTTTAAGATACATTCAACTCCAGAAGAAAAAGAAGATTCACACAGCTCAATCACCAAGTAAAAGAAAAAGTCTATCAAGTTTTTAGTTTTAGTAGCAAAGCAAGAGAGAACAAGCTGTTACCAGTGTTTTTCAGCTTTAATGCATGGAATATCCTCCCGTTTTATTTAGCACATGGCTATATAGCTCTTAAATAAAGTGTATAACGTTTTACTACACAATTGTATATGCAAAAGTTAAAATCTGAATAAGTGTTCAGAATAAGAGCAAAATAATAAAAAAACAGAATCAGTGAAGTAGAGTCGAGAGTGTTTCCAGTTCCTTTTCCCCTAACTTTGGAAATGTAATCATCGCATTACCAGGGCATGGTTTGGAATCCTATTCAAACAGGAAGGATCAAAGTTAACCTAGTTTCCATCTCGTGTGTGTGCCCCAACCTCATCGTCGGATGATGTGGAAAAGATGAAGGCTGGCTGAAATCAAGAATTTCTGGGCACATCTCCGGAATTGATAAAGCGATGGAAAAAGTAAACGGGAGTCCGAAGCGGCGAGCTTCAATATCTGGATACCCCAGCAGCACTCCCACAAAAACCTGTTGGCTACTATTGCCTAGCCACAAAACCCACAGGAATGTGAGCATCAGGCAACCTAGAGCGCCTTCAGTTTGCCAGTTCCCCAGTCATGTGTTCAGAGAGTCAAGAAGTTTAGTATTGCTAATAATAATTTCAATATTCTCCTCCCATCTCATCCGGCCTGGAAATGGGCTCCATCCACCTCAGTGCCAATGGAGTCTTTATCAAGATATTGAAAGGCTGAATTGTATGGTGGAGACAGGAAACAGCCTCATTGTGGAAGAGGAAGTTCATGGTATTGGGCCAGAACATGCAAAATCCCTATGGGTCCAGTGCAGTAGTACTAGTGATAGTGATAGTAACAATAGGAGTGACTTTACTCAAAGTGGAGATTCAAATTACTATTCCCCTTCTAGTTCCGCTTTGGGAACGGAAGGGGTGCAGCAGCATAATGGAGGAGGTTTCGTCCTCTCACATGGAGTATTCATGGCAGTGCCAAACTTGCGTGATCTTCGACTGGATAACTGCAAAATATCGGGAATTACACCGGGTGCACTGAGTTATCTCCCATATTTGCAAAATTTGACACTTCGTGCTCATACTAGTCTTACCACATGGCCATCTTCCTCTTCTCTTGAAATTAAAACTGGTGATTTAAGGGGTTTACCTGAGCTTCGTCATTTAGATTTATCTACCACTAGTCTCAGTTCACTACCAAATGACTTTTTGTGCTTTCTCCCTTCCCTTCAATCTCTCAACTTGACGAGCTGTGGGTTACGTGACTTTCGAACCATTGGCATTGTCCCCAGTGATCCAACTAATCCAAACTGCGGCAATCAAATTAGAACATTAGATTTGTCCAAAAATCATTTCACCCTTTTGCCGCCTGCGACCTTTGCAACCTTTGCAAAACTGGAATATCTAAAGATAAACAGCAATTCCATTACAAAAGCAGCGGAAAATTCATTACTCAATATGAATAATTTGAAAGTATTATCCGTTGCCGATAATCAACTTTCATCTCTACCCCCGCTTTTCTTCAAAGATAATAAAATTCTTCAGGAGCTTTACTTGCAAAACAATTCTCTCAGTTTTCTTGGACCCGGACTGTTTGAAAACTTGAAGGACCTTGTTATCCTAGATTTATCTTCAAATCTACTCACCAGTGACTGGATCAATAAAGACACGTTTAAAGGTCTTCATAAAATGTTTTCCTTAAACCTCGCAAATAACGTTCTGACAAAAATTGACTTCAGAGACCTGCAGTTCCTCCAAATGTTAAACTTGGAAAACAATCAGATTTCACATATTACTGACGACGCATTTATAGGCATGCCAAATTTGTACAGCTTAGTGTTGTCAAATAATCACTTGAAGAAAATTGATTCCTTCATTTGTAACGGACTTCATTTGTCATTTGTGTCGATTGATAACAACAAAGTTGAGAATGTTGCTCCAGATAGTTTTAACAATTGTTCTGGAATCCAAGACCTCAATTTTAGTGGTAATAAGTTGAAACAAGTTCCAACAGCAATAGGTGTACTGACCAACCTACGCACTTTGGATCTTGGTGAAAATAACATAACAACTGTTGGAAATGCCTCGTATCAATCCCTTCCTAACCTATATGGCCTGAGACTAACAGGAAATTTCATCAGCTTTATTCCGAAAGACTCCTTCACCAACTTGCCCTCACTCAAGATTATCAATCTCGCTAAAAATAATATCACGGGTGTGGAGCCTGGAGCCTTTGATAATAATCCCAATCTTCAGGCTGTCAGACTGGACAGTAATCGCCTCACTGACATCACTGGCCTATTCAAAAACATCCCTAATCTCCTCTGGCTCAACATTTCTTCGAATCAACTAGATTATTTGAAGTATGAAGAATTTCCTCAAAG
>JAANSM010001007.1:0-21477 GCA_036850725.1 Orchesella villosa | reverse complement strand
TGTGCCTCCAGAGTGAGTGGAGCCTGGTCCTCGCGGCTGCGCATTATTAGAGTCGTTCCTGCCAGACTCACTTCCACATCCGGACATGTCGTCTACAATAAATACATTAGCACGTTTATAATTAAAAATTAAATACGACTACTAAGATTTCAAAACCAGAACATTTTTTGAAAGTAAGTAACATACCAGCACTTGCAGCATTTCCGCCAGCATCACCACCACCTCCACTGTTAGCGCTCCTAGTGTCCCTATTATCATATTCCCGCTTACCAAGTCCAGGTGGATTATGCAAATGAGAGCCAATGGGCGGGCTAGCAGCGTCAGCAAAGTCAGTCCTAATGCGTTTCTCGGGTCCGCCTAGAGGATATCCCCTCATGTCCTTCACTGCAGCTTGTGCTGCGTCAATTGTCTCAAACGTTATGTATGCGTACGGCTCTCCTTTAATCCACTCAATCTTTTTGATTGATCCAAATCTGTCAAATTCCCTCTCCAACGACGAAGAAGTTGTCCAGTCACCCAATCCTCCGATCCACATTTTTGTTGTCGGATTCACTTTTCCATACCCAATCTTGCACTGGAATTTTCCAATGTACTGGCCTGATAACTCAGACTTTGCTCTGCAAATACAAACAAATCGTTTCAACCTCAAATCATACCACCCTAAATTAATCCAATACACTATATAAACTCAGTTTGCTCACCTCGCTGCCATGTCAAGATTGACAAATCGCACGAAAGCATATGCATTTCCAGTTCCCGGAGGTGGTCGTTTAATATCAATATCTTCAACAGTGCCATATCTGCCAAAGATTCTTCTCAACTCCTCATCCGTGATATTAACTTCCAGATTTCCAGCAAAGAGTGTACGTGTAGCTAGAGGATCATCTTCAGGCGTAATATGATGAAGATAATTGGGAAACTTGTCCTTCTTATTTTCATACCGAGGTGGAGCTTGTGGTGGTGGAAGCAAATGAGGTGGTCCAGCACCACCCCCACCACCGCCGCCTCCTCCTCCGCCGCCGCCGCCGCCATGGTGGTGATGGTGTGGAGGCTCCATGTGATGGTGTGACACATAATGATGAGGAGGTCCACCTGGCGGACCATGATGAGGTGGAGGTGGTGGGCCACCTGGAGGTCCATGATGAGGACCAGGAGGTCCATGATGATGGTGTGGAAGTGGACCCGGAGGGCCACCTGGTGGCGGACCATGGTGATGATGTGGAGCGTGGCTCGGTGGGCCACCTGGTGGAGCTGCATTGCTGGATGAACCACCGCGTGGTGGATATCTGACGAACACAAAAAGATGTTGTTGAAAAGTTTGTAAAGGGTGAAAGAAACTTAAGAGATAATGTAAAAAAAACTCCTGAATATTTACCTGGAGTAGTGTGGAGCATTGCCCCCCATGTTCCTGTTATTGCCATATTCATTCATAGGATGATGATCTCTACCGCCACGATAGTCCCGGTAGTGCATAGGTGGTCCAGCAGTTCCAGGTGGACCTTGGGGTGGGGCCATAGATGCACCTCCTCCTCTACCAGACTCGTATCTGTCATACCTGTTTGAGTGGTGGTGGTCTGTGTCTCGCATGCCGCGGGATGAAGGGGCTGGTGGGCCATCGTAGACCGGAGATCTATCATCATTAGGTAGAGTTGTTTTTTCACTTTTCTTTTTCACTAGCTTCACTACATACGTGTATATATTTATATTGACTATTTACCAGCGCATACACAACAATCACGTTATTAGCGCACTGCACTGCACTTATTCATTCAACCCTAAATGCTGATGCACGCAACGCACAGAGAATTAAACATTCGATTCTTATTTTTGGTTAGTAGCGGTAACACGATTAAGCTAGAGCAACGAAGATGTTCACTTCACGTCATTATGGGTGTTATAAGCCGAGTTTTGACGCATACGCTTTACTCCAAAATTATGATGAACTACACGGAAGATATACACTTCCATATGAGCTATGCTTCCTAATATTCAATATCATGACGTGGAGGTAGGTTAACTCTCAAAATTTTTCATCACTAAAAAAACTTTAACCAGCCGCTGAAGGTTTTCGTAATAAATCATCCCTATCCGAAACTTTTCAACTTGTCACGAATCACGTCAAAACGATATTCAACCGGGAACGCCTTCTGTGTAAGATATGAATCTTTACTGTTGTACACGAAACATTTTTTTAAACTCCTGTAGATTAGCTCGAGAGAAAAATGTGCGCTTAAAAACAGCAATACTTTCAACAAACTATTGACCATACTATCAAAACTAACCTAATTTTACTCCTAATTTTGTATTTCATCAGGTGCACTTGGTGCTCATGAGATCATTGATTTCTTTATCAATCTTTTAGCCATCACTTATCAACTCTTGTCTTGTTTATTTATAAAAATATGACAGGAAAAGCATTTCCTAGTTTCGCTTTCGTGAAGATCTTAACACTCGAACTTACTAAAAAGCCCATTCAAACCAGGAAACTTGTCACAGATCACGTCAACCATCAGTCATGATGCTTTTCTAACGTCATTTTGAGAAAATGCTGCATTAAAACTACTTTTTCGAGCGAAATTACTATGATTTACTTTCTTCAGAGGTGCACGCATCAAAAAATAATCTTCACTGGATAATATGTTACCATCAATCAATCTTCACTGTTGATAACGTTAAATTAAAAAGTAATCAATATTCAAAAAGTATGGCACAGCAGCATTTAACTTTGCTTTCTCACTAGTAAAACTTTGAACCCCATACGATACGTGCCTTTAAAAATTTAACTAAAAGCCAAAAAATTATGTTTATTTCATTGAAAAACTACTGAATGAAAAGTAACGCGTGCTATTTTGGAACATTTCGAACTGTATCAACTGTAGTCACAAATCACGTCAATGAAGCGCACAAAGAATTTGTTAAACGAGAGAGAAAGTAATCGGAAGAAAGTACACTTAAAAACTACACGCGTATGAAACTACTAAGGTTTTTTTTGTATTCAAAGCGTGCGCGTACTATTGTGTTGCACAATTTCGACCCACCGACGATTTCCATTTAAGTTCCTCCCAATCATCACGCCTGAGAACCTGCATAAATGCACTCTTTTGCAGGATTGATAAACCATTTTAAGACATGCACTACAATGTAATTTAGAAAAGGAACCAGTGATCCTGCGAAAGAAATAGGCCAGGAGAATATAGCATTTATAATAATAATTTTTATAACCGTGTAGTATCAGTATCAGCAATAGCATCCACAATTGGCAATGCCTAAACTTCCAGGTATGAGCAATTGAAATGACTAGCGTTATTAACTCACGTATCACTGTGTACACCGGAAATGCACAAGCACCAAAAAAGAAACAGGGGGGTAAACGCACTATAGCCCAGTTGCCCGTTATAGGGCTCGTTTTCAAACACGGCTGAAGGATTTTTATTTATTTTTGATGCGATTGTATATAATATGTATGCGTTTTGCCTAATCATTATTATGAGAACATGCATGAAACAGAGAGCTGCGCCTAGCGTATGGAATTTTCTGAGCACCTTTTTTGATGGTTACTCCTCGCACAACAACCGCACTAAACGTTTTCACTATCAACTATATACACTTTGAAACTCACTTTGGAAATCTCATGATAAAACATAACAACACTTGTGTGAGAAAAAAGGAGTAAAAAGAAAGAATCTTGATAATACTGATAGAGAAAAAGGAAAAAAATAACTTGAGATGTATTTATGCTTTGTTAGTTGAGAAAATGTTGTGTACCTCCTAGATCCGCTGGCACTATTCCCACCACTATAATACTTATCAGCATAATGATCTTTGGGTGAAGGAGCTCCATGATGATGAGAGTGAGAGTGTGATCCCCCGGAGCTGCCTCCTGTTGCTCCCCCACCACTTCCTCCGCCACCTCGATTGTTATAGCTGGGAGGAAGAGACTCGTACGCTGCCTCAACCATCACTGGCTTGTCGTAGATTATTATTCGAGATTTTGAGTGCTTTGCGTCCCTCGCGTCCTCGTAAGACCGGAAGTACACGTATGCAACACGCTCATCCGGCTCGTGCACTACCTTCACGCTAATGTCCCCAAAACGCTTGAACTCACGGTATAACGTGTCACGGACCACTTCGTCTGACGCTTTCGGGTGCAGACTTGAAATGCACAGGACCTTGTACGGGTATGGCTGTGTTCCTCCTGCGCCACCTGCTCCAGTACCTGATCCAGAACCTGCTCCTCCTGTTGCACGACTAATATAACGGAAAATACCACGGTTTTAATACCACTTACTTACACTTAATTTTGAATAGGTTTTACTAATAATCACACAAGCTAAATAATATCACGAATCGTTAACATGTTGCACAAACTAACAGGTGACAGGAAACATCCTGGAATCTATCTGGAAAATTAAATTTCATTTCGCGTATTTTAGAAACATTTTTTAGCACGATGCCTTACGTCTTGTCATAGTTTCCACGGTAGCTGTCATAGTCCCTTGAGGAAGATCTAGTTGGGCTGGTGCGTTGTCTACCACCACCCGCATTCCTGTGGCTGGAGGAGCTTGACCGGTGGTGATGATGGTGAGAAGAGGAGTGATGGTCTCTCGCTCCTGCACCACCTCCCGAACTATGGTGTCTCCTATCTGTTCCATTGGGTGAATTACCACCACCCTCGTCACTTGACCCTTCATTCAAATCTCCATACCTCCCAAGCGTGCTGGAGCGAGAACGCTTATCTCATTGAAGGAGGTGGGGGACTCGACGAACTACTGTCCAGACGGTCACGTTTCATCACTAATCAGTTTTTTTACCACCTTGACACTCAAGATCCTTACAACCTCATCAAGATTGGATACGCACAATTACTAATTTTTTCTCTATACGTAACTCTTCTCTCAATTAATTTATTATCTTGTTGATATTTTTTTTATATTTATAACGAAGCGTTTGTTATTTTTTAGGCGGATCTCAACGTGATTTGATGATGATTATGCATTTACGCAGGATATTTTGGAGAGTAAAGAATGCACCAAACATGGATGATCAAGATAGTGCTTTTTTCTACCATTTCTTCGGACTCTTCTGATCTGACGCTTTGCTATACCAGCTATACACTATTGACTATGCACAAAATGTACATTAAATCTTGTGTATAATGTATGTGTTGTTTGGCCACCCACTCGGGACCGGGAGAAACACGAGGGACCGGCTTAATGCATTCTTTTTACATGCGCGGGATACACTCGTGTGTGTTTTGGGTGTGTTCTCCTTTCAACATTGAAATGTATTGTCGAGTGCAAGGGCATCGACCGGCTACGGTACTTTCCCATATCAACTACAATTTATCATTGTATAGAGGTACTGTACTCTGGCCCTCTGGTGGAGGAATTATGCATTTTGTTCCTCGTTTTTATGTTAGGTGGCACGGGAGTCGCGCATGTTTTCTTTGTTTCACTTGAGTTGAATTGCAATTATGCCTAAATTGATTTGATTTGTGTGTGAAATGATTTTGATTTGTTAATAATTGTTTCCTTTAAAATTTAAAGTTTTTTTACTGAATGTTTTTAAATACAGTTAATTCATTCCAGGGCAATTAAATTTTATTTACAACAATTGTAATGATATATCCTGAAATGTTTAAATAACATTATGGTTGTTTTTATACATACGTAGTTGACATGATTTGATAATAATATTTTTCCGCACCATAAATAAGAATCTAAATAGGTGTTTAAACTGACTTTCATGTATGTATAATGGTTTTAGAAAAAACACTTAACAATCGAACGATATAGTTAGAGTTTATATTTTAACGACGAAGTATTAATTACGTATGAATATAGTAGTATCAATCAATCAACCATTTACACGAAAGCTAGAACACAACCGGGTAGTTATAATGGCGTGGTCAGGTTCTAAAACGCCACGTATTACAGAATGATAACACAATATGATATTATTGCGTTATGATTCCGTTGGTAAAAGTAGTACTACGATACGATATACGAACAGTTGCATCAATATTATACCTAAATTTAGTGTTGGGGCTGGACCGTGGATGAAATATTTGAAATGCTAATATTTAATCCTCGGTCCTAGTCACCCGATATGATATTTTTCAAATACAAAAGAATGTGTCTTAAATTAAGTGTAGCGTGTAGCTATATAAACATGAGTGTTTTTAAAAATCTGATCTCAAGTATATTGTCATGATTTTCAACATATTTTTTATAATGATTTTGATAAGTTAGTTGATAACATTATCATATTGGAAGACTTGTGTTGTGATGATAAGTATAATCACTGGTTTTTGATCAACTAGTTTTATAGTGATTTTACTCGAATTTACGTGTGTGTATTTGGCTAGTCATTCGTTTGTTTCTGCACTAATATGATGAGTTTTTACCGGGGGGTATGTGTATTTGGAATGTTGAAGGTGGGGGAAGATTTTTACATATGGGGGCGGTTGTTTGTCGTATAAAAATGAAACGATTTTTATTGTCAATTTCCAGAGATGAATGAGAGAGATGTAACGTAAAGGGAAAGAAGTGTGTGGGGTTTCAAGAATATGTTTTGGTTGTTTTATGATGATGATGATTTTAACCGTTACATCATTCTTATGTATTATTCATAGGTACTCAAAAAACGAAGGCTTCTTTTGGTATGTGTGTTTCTCAAAAAACAATCCTTTCCTTCACGTTTTTACCTCACTCATTACTTTTACAATAGCAACAACACGCTACTCATCAACACTATCACCAACATCCTTCCCATACCCCGCGATCCTCCTCCACAGTCTTCACGGATGTACTCCTCCTAAAACAATTGCAATTATAGCATCATATATGATTATGATTACATATATTGCATATTAATATTATGAGAAAACACGTTACCTCTGGATTGTAGTTGGTGCAAACGGGTGGTCGTTTTCTGTGTAACGTGGGTTTAGGAGTCCGACACACTTCTCCAGGGCGGACGCTGAGCATAGGGTCCTCGTCCTCCTCCGGCTCCAACTTCTTACTGAACACCGTTTTGTATTGAACTTCTCGCTGCCTAATTGTCGTGCTGTTTAAACCGCATCGGCACCTACCGTCCGTCACCACCAATATTAGGTTCGTGTGCGGGATGTAGTGCACGTTAAAGTACCTAAACATATGCATCATTAGTAATTTGGTAGTAAATGAATTGCTTATCATAATATAAATCAATATTATTATGCTCACCCGTCACACCCCGAGTGTCCACACTTGGTGAGTAGCCCGTGGTAGCTGAAGTTGTGGGTGTTGTAGCTGGACCCGTACGTGTACAGGAAGGTTTCTTTGTCGCAGGGTTCGCAACCTCGTTTTGTTGATGCTCGCCAGCTCAATGTATGGCGGCAGTGTGTGGTCAATCTCCTCCTCCTCTACGCGGTGGGGAATGTCGTCTTGCGACACTAAAGAAACGTAAGCAAATTGGTTAGCAAATAACCCCGTCAGTCAGTGCTCAGACCCCAAATTTGGGGTCTGAGCACTGACTGCCCGTGTGGATTAATTTATAAAGTGGTTTTAGTAGCCTACTTTCAGCAAGCACGCTGGCGTAGTCTGGGTTGACTATACTGTGAAGGTTGAGTTGAAGTATGACCCACGCGAGGTGGGCGATGAACCAGTTGAACAAACTCGTTACGTGGGTGAGTGGCTGTAATTTAAAAAAAATCAGGATTGCTTCCATTTAATTCTATGGGCTCGGCCTTGGAAAAATGTTTATGATAAAAAAATGAGATATGGATGAGGTTGATATAAATAAAATGAGGTATACTTTACAGTGCTGAGAACACTGGCAAAGTTAGTTTTGGCAACGGCCTGCAAACACACGGCTTGGTAGTCGACAACTCTGACCCGCTTATAGACGTCGCTATTGACAAGCATCTCCATAACCATTCCATCAACCTCTCCAAAAAACTTTCCAGTGTCTTCATGATTTTCACTAACGAGAATGAATCCGTTATCATCAAGCACAAAGCAGTCAAACTCGCCATTGTCGCAGTTTCTCTTCAAGTCAGTTCCATGGGATCTGGAGTCATACTGTCCCGAAGTGATATCGAGGAATCTCTTTGTCCATTTGGCGTGACTGAACTGAACACCAACGACAGCTACAGGTGCTTGTATACCATTCTTTTTGACGAAAATCGCTCTAGTAGCTGTAACTTTGCTATTGTTTCTCGTTCCAGCATCAAATGGGACTGTGTATACGAATGACTCGGGGTCATGCTCGTATCTCTCAACCGCCCTTTTGTACCACAACTCGTTTGTAGCTCCTGAGTTTCCTGTTATGAACCACTCTGTGTCGTTTGAACTCTTTTCGGGGTTGGCTGAAGGACCCTCTTGATTTGTTGTAAAGTCCATCCACCGGGTTAGCCCTGTTCGAGTAGCTATGAACGCCATCGTCACACCATTCATCTGAAGCAGATCCCTAGTACATGAAAAAATTTATGCGCTATGTTACAAATTGATTTTTAGCCATGTTCACCATACGATCCTCAAGTGCTGCGTGCTAAGGAGGTTTGGACTCAACCTCCTCGAGTGGGGAGAAAAGTGTATTAAAAACATCAAACATTTATCCATTTAATTATTTACCTCGGCATCAGAGATAGCAATATCGCTATCGGGCTATAATATTAGTTAGGGAATTATAAGAAAGTACAAAAAATCATGCAAAGAACAAACAACGTGCGCGTGCGGGATAGAAAAATATCAACACATTTTTAAACATTGTGCAAAGTGTTCTGATTCACTTATTTATTTTTATTAAACCCCACTTATTCTTACTTGTCATTCTTGTTGAATTTCCACAAGTTCATCTCGTTGAATATTTTTGTCACGTTTGCGTCAAACACCAACGATTGCACCAGCTCCTTCTCACCTGTAACAAAGTTCCACAACCACGTTAACAGTGTTACATGGTTTATCTTTTTGATATATGCAAATAATTTCAGCTCACATTCATAAATCTCTGCTTCTGAGTGCCACCTTGATTCTCCACCGACTCCAGCTTGATGAGCCTGATGCCTGTACCTGATCCCAATGCGAGTGTTCCTCCAAGGCCATGATGGAGTTGCTCCTTGAATTTTTTCCAGGAAATGTAGTAAAAGATCCTCTTTAGTTTCAAATGTTTTTCCACCTCTGATATATTCGCAATAACTCCAATCAGGGTTAATTTTCCATTTCCTTGGCTCATTAGTTTTGTCAAAGTAAGATAAAATGTTTTCATCCTGAAGCCTTATTTCCAATTCTCCAATAAACCTGTTTGCATTCTCCGGAACGGCAATCGCGAGAGTATAAGGGGTTATCATATTTTCTCTTGGGTTGTGCTGATTAATCATTTTCACACGTTGGAACTCGTACACTTGACGTCGGATCGTTACGCGACGCTGAAAAGGAGGAATACATTGTTATTCTCATGCGTTGCACCTGTTACTTTGTGCTGTACTCAATCGAGGTGGTTTGGTGTCAAAGCGTGAGTTTTAACAGGAATGTGTCGAGTTATATATATCATGCGTGTACAAGTGGAGTCGTTGCTAATCGTAAGTTAGCTATTTAATCGTAAGCAATTAGAAATTAGAAAGGAAAACATGCTACAAAGCCATAATTTGCAAAAAGAATATTAAAAGCAGGCAACTACTCCAAAACTTACAAAATCATCCCGCATTTTTCCTAACTCTCAGTTTGTAGTAAGGAACATACACGTCATCTTTCACTACATCGTCTACCGCCATCGTCTACAAAACACGATCGTTTAGAACAAAGATTTTAACTACTACTTAAAATCTTCGCTTTACAAGCAACATAAATCAATGCCTTCATCACCACTAACTATAGCGTTTTAACTAATTAAGTCCAACAACAATTTTGTCAGTTACAAGTCAGCTTTTATAACACATTTATAGACAACAGGCTTGATCCCATTTATTGTTTGAGAGCAGCCCTGATAGACAATATACTTATTGGTATACTTTTCAAACATCCTCTTCAAATACTTACGAAATTGTCCTTGCTGAACCCGAACCTTCAACCCCTTCCTGTAACCTCGCTCCTCCTCAATCATGTCATTTCGCATCTGAAACACGTTCAAAAACGTTTAGCGTCAATTTCGAACATCGAAATTGTTAAATTTAGTTTGATTTTCGAGCACAAAAGTTGTTTAATTTAGTGTGATTTTCGAACATGCCAATTGTTTAATTTAGTGTGATTTTCGAACAAAAAAAAATTTCAAAGTGGTGATACTGACCTCGAGGAGCATGGAGTCATTGTTCCTGACGTTGTTATCCCTATCAACGAGCTCAACCTCAGTGAGATCAACGGTGTTATAGTTAGGTTTGAGAAGCCTTCCATTAAACACTGGTCTCCAGTCCGGGTGGAACACAATGTAGCCGTTATTGTTCACCATAAACGCGTACCCGTTCACTCCCAGTTTAAATGGAGACGCTATTTTCCTCAACTCCTTGATGGGAATGTCAGTTCCAGCTACTCCAAGGAAGATTGCAATTCGTTCCTGTCAAAGTTTACTCACACTTTTAGGTTTTGGTAACATTTCTCGAACAGTATTAATCACTCGATTAGCCACATACATATAACACTTGTTAAAACAAATACTTGGGAAACATAATAGCGCTTGAAGGCAACTACCCCTCAGACTTTGTCTAAGAGGTAACTAACTACCCCTCAGGCTTTGTCTAAGAGGCACTTTCACGTGGAAAAAAGTGGGATGAAAAATGAACCAAAAAGAAAAGAAGCGAACCTCGATAGGTTTGTCGATAGTATGGCTTGCATTGACGCGAACTTTTTCGTATGTAATCTGTCAACCAAAATGTATCACGAACGGAAATCATATATTACAGCAACATAAAGTTATGAACATATAATGCACATTTAATACACAAATGAATGGTTATAAAACCGGTTATAGCGCTTACGGTGGAGTTCCTGTTGTCAAACACTGGTACGCTGGCGCTGATAACAAAGTCAAATGGTTCCATAGGGTCCTTTGGTTTAGGGGAAGGTGGGTAGTACTCCTCCATCTGAGCCTGATCCGTTTAGCATTAACGTAAGCGCATGAAACAGAGAATAGTCTGTGAGTATTTTTTTCATGTAAATATTGATTATGATTTGTGTTTTTACGTGCGAGGTTCGTAACTCATGATCAAAAAAACAGGTGAATTTATCGTGCTTATTTGTTTTTCGGATCGGATGTGTTCAGTTGGGAATTACCTTTAAAATCACAACTACCGTGCAACTAACTACAACCATTAACAAACAAGTTCGAAGTAGCAAAAGCGTTATGACGGTGGCGGAGCAGCGTAAAAAAAGTGTTAAACAAAAAACGCGTTGTTGTAAATAAAAACGTTACCTTTTTCCCATGCAATTTTTTGACCCGAGCTTCTACTTTTTTGGCACTGATAGGCAAGGCTAATGGACTATCGTTAGATGAGTGAGTACTATTAGTAAGCATCGAGTTGGAAGATACTTGGAGATTGTTAGTAGATAACTTTCCCACTTTTACGCGCTTAGATGAATACGTTACACCTCTTCCTCTGTACTGCTCCGCTCTACCTCCCTCTTCCCACGATCCCGATTCCTCTTCTGACTGACCCACCACCCGTTAACAAAACCGTTTACATAATCAAAATAAACATAATCCCGCAGCCCATTACAACACACTGCTTTTCACATAACATATACCACCTCAAAAAAAACAATCACCACAATATTTTAATCAGAAAACTGGGCAGTTTACACTGTATATTGTGAATAGCAATGTGGTGTGTATTTAAAAGCAAAAACGTGATTATGATTACTTGGATATCCCCAAGAAACTGTTGTACTCGATTCCTAATCTCGATCTCAGGTAGGTCGTAGTCGTATTCAGGTTCAGCTTCCTCCTCTCCAGGTGCCGGTTCTTCTAGGTAGAGAAAGAGTGGTCGCTCGTTGAGCCTCTTTAGAAGCTGTTTGTAACGGTTAGAGCGCTTATACTGGAGCCTTGCGTTATGATCCAACCATGACCAATCCGTTTGCTTAGTATCCTTATTATAATAAATTAATTCCAAAACGGTTCACAAACAAAACGGTGAACGGAAGAATACATAATATATATGCCTATTTTTCTCCCTATTTTGCAGGAATTTTATGGGGAATCAACACATGGATGGATGGGAAGCTGTGAATTTTATAAAACTTTTTGTGTGAATTTATCAAACACGCTCACGCGATTAAAACGGGTTTGGTTTAACGGAACAAACGAAAAACGAAATAGTTCTTTTTATCTATCGTACTAACCTTCGATCTAAATCTAAGCAGCCAATAAGTTCTGTCGACTACGAATTGGGCTCATCTAAAATTACGGACACGCGAGTAATTTTTTAACAAAACACATGACAGAAACAGAAACTCAACAAAATTAAATTACTTTTTTACCCTGAACAACATATATATAAAGATTTTTCATTTACATACGGAGAATAAATTATATCAAGATTTTTTAAAGATATTAATTAAGCGAAAGATTAAAGATTATTACAGCGATATGCGCGTATACGGGTGTCCACGCTTCCTCGTGCTTCTTGTAAATAACCATTGGTCGAGACATCACTGGCATGTACTTTAGCACCTTCTCCTGAACCTCTGACAGCGTTGACACGTGCGTGAAATATCCTACAAATTTCGGAAAAACGTTAATATTCTGTTTCATGATGATTTAGAAATAATGGCATGTGATGAAATAATCACCTCTGTTGGCACACGCCATCCACAGAACCTCCCGTTTCTCAGTCACTTCCCGACCGATCAAGTACGTAAACACGCGCACGTAGTGTTCTGGATTTTGCCTGTTCTTGAATATCTCCTCAAAGTGGAATGGGGCACCGTCCGTGATGATCATGATCGCCTGGTTGCAGTGACTCGATGCTGCTTCCTTCCGGGCCTAACGAAATTAATTGGAATATCATTAACATTTGCACATTTGAGGGTAGCAAGAATTATGTGGTGTTCGAAAACAAGTGCTTCTCGAACCTTCTCGAGCACGTCGAAAGCAGTGTTGAGGGCGCTCGTGAAGTTAGCTATTCCAGCGGTGTGGTCCTGCTCCAGCCCCACCTTCAGCTCTCGAACGTTTTCCAAGTTGGCCTGTGAATTTTATTTATTAGTTGTTTGGTTCACTTTTTAAGAACATTTTAATTGTAAATAACCGTGAGTGAGTGATAACTGACCTGAACGAGTCTGTTTTTGAGACAAGGAACAACGGGTGTGGTGGTATCAGAGAAATTATAAACGTTGACGTAGTCATTTTCAGTGAGTGTGTCAAGAAGCTGGTTAACGACATGTTTGGCAATTTCTCTCCTGATTCCTGTCATGCTTCCAGACACGTCATGAAGGATGAACATGTTTTTTGGAGAGTTTGCTGCCTGAACGTACCACGGTCGCGTTCTACAGTCGTACAGGTCAGGGTCTGCTCGGTCGCTGTTGTTATTTGGCCACATCATTGCTAGTCACAACAGTAAATTGTTAGAATTTACATTACGAATGGTTTGTTAAATATATTTTTTCGAACACATACCTGGGTAGTGTCTGAGAAAGCCAGTAGCAGATCCAAAATACTGATAGGTAGAGTGTAGGGTTGAGGTTGTAGTTTGAGAGGAAGGTTTGGTCCATGTTTGTTGACCACCCAATTGACTCCAACACGTCCTCCTCTGTTTATCAATCATCATGTTTAAGTATATATGGGATGAATCAATTTAACGTGATAAAAAGTGTATGGTTCTTACTTTCTTCAAAAATGCTGGTGGGTACATGGACGGAGCTGACGTTGGTGTTGACATAGTTGTTAAAGTGGTCATCAGGGGTGAGACACAGCACATCCTCAGGAGTATCACTACAATCCTTTGAGTCTTCGATCCTTACTTTACTCTTTTTTGAATTGTATACCGGCCCCTTTGGCTTCTCCCTGGTTGATGGATCTCGCTCGTAAAACTCAAGCGCCTTCTCCTCAGCCCAGTTCATTATTTTCTGTAACAATTTACAACGTGTTATTCACTTGGTGACTCATCCTTGGGAGGATGCATTTGATTTGTAAATAGCGTTTTACCTTGATTGCGTCGACCTTCTCCTTGAGGTTGTCGTTCATGTCCTTGACAATGTCGGTGATGAGCGTGGCTAAGTTCATGGGTCTAACGTCAATCTCGGGCGCCGTACTGAAACGCTGAACCGGAAGTAACACATATTAGTTTGTATACTTACTCTCGTGAAAGTGGACGTTACAGGACTTTTTACTTACCGCTTGTAGTTCATTGTATTTGGTGACGCTGACACCAAACTGGAACAGCTGCCCTCCAAAGTTACTCGCCCAGTTTTCGAGGCTGTAAATGAACAGGAATTATGAGATTAAATTGCTTTAAAAAATGTTTTAAAAGTAAAAAAGCACGTTTTGTATTACATTTGTTTGGGAATGCCCTTATTGTCTTGTTTGGAAGCCTGTGCATGGTGATGCGATGAATGTTGTGATTTGTGATGATTGTTGATAAGTGGGATAAAGAGGAATCACTAGGATGATGATGAGGGTCAAGTTATTTAACCACCCCATAATTATTTTTAAACTTGTTGTCGTTAACACATACTTCCTATTGATTTTTTTTCACTCAACCTTATACAGATTCTTAGACCTTTTTATTAACACCGTATTACTATATATCTATTACGTACTGGCTACTCCCATCTACATAACACATCTATTGGCGTGGTTCTTACATCAACACTCACGAACGTTCACGGCAACCTGCGAGTCGCCCGGGCAGATTTTCAACCTCCTGTTTTGTGGAGTGGAGGAAATATATACACTCTATATACTCTTCCTCCAACAGCATACTTTTTTACACCTACCATGTGCTCAAATACTACTCACCCTTATTAACACCTTTAACAAAGGTCACCATCATCTTCATTTTCGGGGCAATACGAGATCTTTTTAATTAACACCTGGACTTTATCAGCTAGACCTATTATTTAGGTCAGGTTAACTAATTTCCATAAACATTTTTCAAAAACCTCATGAATACTGATTTTGCATGGAATTGCGGATGAGTCACGGGTTTTAATTCGTATGAAAAAGACTTGTGGTATTGAATTCTTCATGATATGCATTTAGATCATCATAGGAAGGAGCTTGATTGAAGAACCGCATCATTTGTTCAGAATAAGTTTGAGATTGGTGATGATGATATTTCCATATTACCTGGATATATTGGTGTACGTGCAATGGGATGGTATGCAGTATATATATAGTGGAGTTGTGGAGGAGAGGCATATAGGATATATGAGTAGATATATATGGGATAGACTTGTATGTAGGAGAGACTCTTGAGTGTATCCTGCAACGCTGTTGATTGTTTACAGGTAGCAAGGAGTAAAAAAGTGTTTGAATAAAAATTAAAAAAAAAGTTTGTTAGTTAATTATTATAATGTTAAAAAACGGTGGTGTAGTTGGATTGGGAGGTAGTTCAAATAATGTGTTTCAGGAACCTGCTCACAATTCGTGTGATGCTGATGACGAGGAAACTCATGAGCGTGTTACCCAGTTCGATGACCAGCCCCTTGACATGACTTGCAAAAAGGATGTGAGGAAACGGACACTTGACCAGACCACTGATGAGGCTAAATCACCTGAAGTTCAGGAAGCTAAGAAGCTTAAATGTTCTGGTGGTGCGGTGCCTGGTGGGAAACGGAAATTGTTAAGGAAGAAAAGATACCACAAACGAGTTTCTGATGTACAGGTTTCAAGGCCTTCTGTTATCAGTTTTGCTGGCAGTTCAGGGAATTATACTAGTAGTTCTAGTAATGAGGATCCGGAGGAGGATGACAGCAGGGCTAGGAGGAGGATAAAAAATTAATGATAGGAAAAAACTTTTCGTACATGCTGATGTTGAGGAACATTTCAGGAGGAGTTTAGGGGGTGTGCTTTATGATCTTGTTAACAAACAGCCGAGAAACACTAATGAGGAGTCGCGCAATTCTTTAATCAGTAGTGCTGGCGATCCTCAAGATAATGTTATCAACGACGTCATTAGACCAAGTGATGGTTAGTTTTACATTTTTTATTTAACATATTATCTTCAGGGTTTTGTTATTATTATTACAACGTATTTTGTTTTATTTTGCAGTTGATGACCACTTTGCAAAAGCGCTTGGAACTGAGACTTGGTCAAAGATTGTGAACAACACGCGTGGAGTGATAAACAGCTCTAGTTCAACTCCACCATTGCAAGAGCACCGTACACCACCACCACCAAGCATCGCAGGTGGTTCTGGAGCAATCCTTCCTTCCGATACTCCCCCGACAATCCAGTTATCAAAGACTTCAAACTCGTACAAAATTGAGAGCATCCTGGGAACAAACGTTAACGCTGATTCAACTACAATCAAACAACCAAGATATGATAGACCATCACCTCCACCTTACGTACCCACCACTTCGTCTTGAACTAATTAAGAATCAAAGATAAATGTTATTTATATCACACAAGTGCCCATATATAATTATCACAATCAAGTTAATCAAATGACTGAAAAACCAACAGAACCGAATTTAGGTTTTATCTTACGCGACCATCAATCTTTGATAGTTTTTTTTCGACCCTTTTTTGTATGTTTGTAAAACACGCGCAGGTGGGTAGGAGGAAATACCTTTAAGGTTTTAAGTTATACTTAAAATCTTTGACACCTTTTTTTGTACTCTCAGGTCATAAATATATATCATCAAACATTACGTTTAATCATGTACTTTGATTGTTATATAAGCAATTTGCGGGGAGTTATATTCCACGCTAGTTGCACGCTACTCTTATCTTTTGTTGATCTCGTTATTCGTTATTCTTGGTTATAGTTTTTACTTATCATTTAATTACATTACTTACTAGTAAAATTCGTTATCAACTAATTCGAATTACATTGATATTTTTGTTACTCATCCAAGGCTAGGGTGTATCAACACATACGGTCTTCCACTTACCATTTACACGACAATTTACGATTCCAGACCATTTTAGTCCAGTCGACCAGCTTTTAATTTGGATTCATAACATTGTAAATGCGCCACAAACTGTGCATAGGGGATTCTAGATTCACGACACATTTGTCTACACTGATAAAGGCTAGTTAGTTGTCAAGGATGCCATGATAATAATCCCTTCAAAATCCGAAGTTCATTATTTACCACTACCGCATTTTACATTCCTAAATCGAAGTGTTTTTGTAAATTCAAAGCATTTTCAACACAAACCAGATTTTCATGCATTTTCATTTATAAGTCATTTTGACGCGCATATGACAAGTTCATACTTTACAACTTCCTGTGACCCTTAAGACAAGCTGAAGACCCTGCTCCAATTAAAAATCAAAGGTCCAGTGCTTCCTGCTCGAAAAGGTAACAACGAACTTTTAGTTAGATTTAGTTATTTCTTTAAAGCATCAAAAGCGTTGTATATAAAGCATTGAAAATTGTTGTTCAAAATGGTTAGCAAAAGCATTTTGACGCGATACAAACTCTACAATTTTCATTGACAATCCATTCATTGCATTCTCCCATTTCATGTAAATCATAATTTATCAATTTCTCTGATAAATCTCGTGTAAAGTTGAATGACTGAGTTTGGAAGTAAATCCAGTTTTCTTATACACGACCATATATTCACGTATATCAGATAAGATACTCTAATATCAATATCCTGGCCTACACCAATACCACCGTGTAGTACAGAACAAGGGTTCAATCAAATCCTATTTTTGGAACAAAGAAGCATTAGGAAGATGTGCAGGATGAGCTATAGTTGGTTTTGGTAGTACATCCAATATCAGAAGGAGAAGAATCTTGTGTATATAATATGATCGTGATTTTGTGGATAAAAAGTATATCTCTTTCGGTGTTGAGTATTGAACAAAACGAAGAAGTTGCTTTATATGAAAGCTACAGGATTGGCTAGGCAGATCATCACGAGCAAGAACGAGGGATATTGCGAGCATTTCCTGCTATTTAGTTGATCCCGGAGAAACGCAAATCATACCAGAACAAATAACTATTATTGTTTTGATAAGATTTTTAAAAAATGTCAGCCAAGTTAAGTGAGCCAGAGGAGAAGAAGGACGATTCTCCCGAGCTGAACATCAAAGACTTGGAGTTGAGTGATGGAGATGATGGTGGTGAGGACAACAAGCCTGAGCAAATTTCAAAATCGAAAAAGAAGCGAAACCGTCAAAAAAAGAAGAAGGAGCAGGCTGCAGAGCAAAATGGAGGTGGTGCGGAAGGTGGTGGAGGAGAAGGTGATAAGGTCAAGGTGTCACCTCCTCAACAAAAGAAACAGACGGGAGGGTTGAAACAAACGAGTCCTAAACCTACTATCCCAATTGATGAGTTGTTTCCGAATAAAAATTTTCCTATTGGTCAGATTATGGAGCATTCAAAGTTGAAGAATCAGAAATTGGATCAGATGCAGGAGAAGAAAATGCTGGAGAAACTTAATGAAGACACTTATCAGGATATTAGGAGGGCGGCTGAAGCTCATAGACAAACCAGGCAGTATATGCGGGATTATATTAAGCCGGGTATGAGCATGATTCAGATCTGTGAAGAATTGGAGGGGACGGCTAGGAAGCTTATCAATGAGAATGGATTAAATGCTGGATTGGCTTTTCCTACTGGATGTAGCTTGAATCATGTTGCTGCTCATTATACTCCGAATGCTGGCGATACCACTGTTATTGGAGTTGATGATGTTTGCAAAATTGATTTTGGAACCCATGTCAATGGTCAGTATAACTTTATTGTGTAATTCAAAATTGTATTGATTTTATTGGAAATGTTAACTTTTGTGGGTGATTTATTTTAGGTCGGATTATCGACTGCGCGTTCACGCATACGTTTAATCCAAAGTACGATAAACTTTTGGAGGCTGTGAGGGAGGCGACAGAGACTGGGATCAGGGAGGCTGGTATCGACGCCAGGCTGTGTGACATTGGTGCTGCGATTCAGGAAACTATGGAGAGCTACGAGGTGGAAATTGATGGGAAAACTTATCAAGTCAAAGCGATCAGGAACTTGAATGGACACTCCATTGATCAGTACAGTGAGTTTTTAATAGAATATAACGAGCATTATTGTTGTGTGTGATACATTTTTGGCTAAAAAGCATTATTGTTGCAATTAAGTATGCTGAAAAAAATCTGCTTGAATTTGTTAGGAATCCACGCTGGCAAGACTGTTCCAATAGTAAAGGGTGGTGAAGCAACGATGATGGAGGAAGGTGAAGTGTACGCGATCGAGACATTCGGTTCAACAGGACGAGGTCACGTTCATGACGACATGGAAACTTCTCACTACATGAAAAACTTTTTCGTTGGACATGTGCCTTTGCGACAAGCCAAATCAAAGGCTTTACTGTCAGTCATTAACCAGAACTTTGGGACGTTAGCATTTTGCAGGAGGTGGCTTGATAGGATTGGACAAAGCAAGTATCTTCTAGCGCTTAAAGATCTTTGCGAAAAGGGGGTTATCGAAGCTTACCCACCCCTTTGTGATGCCAAGGGATGCTACACTGCTCAGTTCGAACATACTATTATGCTGAGACCCACTTGCAAGGAGGTCGTGTCCAGGGGGGATGACTACTAATTAAACACATCATCATTTATGTGTTTTTCCTTTATAGTTACACATATTTCATTAATAAAAGTTCATTTATAAAATGAGAGTGTCATGGTTGGGTTTTATTTCCTCATGGTCAAAAGGTCAGGTTTAATCAAGCTAATTGAATTTGGAAAAACACGACCGTGTATGTTCATATGAAATCGATACATATGGGATGTAGGAGGTGTGTAAATTATATGCTTCTTTCTGGATCTGAGAATGTATATGGAGAAAAATCATTATGCGGATGTGTGTGGTGGTGTGGATTGCATTTGGGCATCAACATCACTTTATGTATCATGTGGATTGGACTGGATGTACATTCATCCATCCAGGCTCACTTGGTGCATCTGCAAACAAAACCCATATTAGCCTGATTCCAACACATATTATTTTGCGCGTAAACAAAAAAATGATTCTCAAATAAATATTTTGGAGAAACATCATCATATCTTCAAGTAGGCATTTTGCACGTGATAATTAACTTGTTGGTGAGACAAACTTTTAGGTTTCATATACCAGTTTTTTAAAAAATGACAGAAAATCTTAATAAGAAACCTCCCAAAGGGATTTTAAAAACTAGTTCCAGCTTTGATACTGCATCTAGTGTTTCATCACCTAATGCGGGTAATGCTGGAAGTGAGAAACTCGGGTGTTGTGAATAGTGACAAAAATGAACTACCTGAGGATGACGATGGAGGAGGATCTGCACCGGAATCTTATGTCTGCGTTAGGAAACACTCGTGAGTTTTATTCATTTTTTGTTGTTTTGTTTTAGTGTTTTGTTGCCTTATTGTTTAAATGTGATTTGGAATCGTTTTTATTATAGGAAAACTGCAAAGTTTGATGAAATGAATATCTTGGAGACATACCATCCGGCGACGAAAACGTACGGGCATATGAAGATCGAAGAGCCTAAAACACCGTTCAGCTATTACGAGGATGCTGATGAGGAGCTTGAACCTAGTCAGGGGGTACCACCAAGGAGTAAAGAGTCCATTGACGCGGATGAGCTTAGCTAGGAAGCTGGAGGAGACCGCCAAAAGGGGAACCGATCATGAGGAAGAGGAGATTGAGGAGGAGAGTGATGATGATGAGGAGGAGGATCCTGAATCTAAAGGTAACAGATTGATAACAGGGTTGTTAATGTGTGAGATTCACTTTTTAAGTTGTTGTGGTGTTGTGCTAAAATATGTAATGGTATTGTTTAGCTTCCCGAGTAAAGTTTGAGTCAAAGCGGAAGGCGCATTATAATGAGTACTACGCGGTGAAGCTAGCCCGTAAGCTTATGGAACAGGAGGAGGATGACGATGAAGTGAAAGGGGGCCCCCCTGCAAATCATGATTCCGAAAAATTTATTCCGGAAGAAGAAACGTTGGTTGACGAAGAGCAAGGTGAAGGAATGCAAGACGCGTGAATTGTTATTGATTATGCTTAATAATAATTGTTTAAAGTTTGTAAATATTTGGATATATAATTTTCGTGTACGTTAGTTGAGCTGTTAATTTCGATGAATTTGTTATATGAATATTAAACACGCTGGCTGGTGTGATAATAAAAATTGTTTTATTGGTGTAACATGTAACAATTAACAGTTGACTATTTTTTTGTCTATAAATACTTAATGTCCATATGAGTGAACTGGGTGGTCAGTGTACCATCCGAATGCTCCCCATCCTCCGGTGTATGCTCCGTAATCGACATAATCGTGACCGTGGTGGTGTCCGTGTCCGTGTGATTCTGCGGTGACTAGGGGTTCCTTCTTTGATCCAGAGGCGATGG